>MJUU01059548.1:160579-176086 GCA_002080025.1 Modiolus philippinarum | reverse complement strand
TTATGTAAAGAAATATAGAAATATTTCGTTATCATTCACCATAAATATATACTTATTTGAGATTCTAAAAGGGGGAAGAATAAACTTCCCCCTCTGGTGGGTACGATAAAAAATTAATTAACTATGATTAATCAGGCGTCAATAGTAATCAGTAAATGTTTTATTATGATGGTATAAGTAGCATTGAACAATTTATTTACATGAAATGTAAAGATATTCTGATATTTAGTTTAAAGGGGGAAGAACAATCTTCCCCCTCTGGTGGATACAATAAAAAATTCTATCTTCGATTAATATGCAGTGTAAAAATAAGAGTCAAGACAAAATAAGCTGCATCAATTATCACAGCTATTGTATTAAATAGTAAAGAAATATTTAAACATATTTGTCATTTAACAGTGGTGAGAACAAACTTCCCCCTCTCGGGGTACTACGTATGAAAATATAATTTTTCAATAGTAATAATTAAGACGGAATAAGTAGCGAACAACTACTGATTGTGGTAGTGGTGAGCATTACTCTTTTCATTAAGACAGGTGAAGTGTAAAATGATTTTTCAGAGACTCGTCTATAATTCTATGTACCAAGTTAATTTCTCGATGTGAGTGGTCCCCGTTTAAATTCGTCGTAAGTATCAAGTATAAATACGACAGATACTACGATATCAGAATATTTCACAAAATGAAATCTTTCCTTTATTCATTTCTAACGAATAGCCAATAATTCAGGATAAAAACCTTTCCGAGATTTTTCTTCCCCCTTTTCAAATTTGAGGGGAAGAATAAGGATATAGCCCATTGTACACGAGAATTTCGATATTTCTTCCATCAAAGATCAAACAGAAGCTATTTCTATTTTTTATACACCGCACAAAGACTCATTCCTTTAAAACCCTCATTAATCATTTGAATAGAGAATTGGAGTTCTAGGTGGCATTTGCACCATTTTGCATACTATCTATGTCCCTATTGTAGCATATTTTCAGTAAATTTGTACAAAATTTGAGTACTAAATTGTATTTACATGATATCGTATAATATCGATATCCCTATTGTTGCATATTTTCAGTATATTTGTACCAAATTTGAGTATCAGATGGAATTAACATCATATCGCATAATATCGATATCCCTATTGTTGCATATTTTCAGTAAATTTGTACCAAATTTGAGTACTTGATGGCATGTACATCATATTGCATACTATTGATATCCCTATTGTTGCATATTTTCAGTATATTTGTACCAAATTTGAGTATCAGATGGAATTAACATCATATCGCATAATATCGATATCCCTATTGTTGCATATTTTCAGTAAATTTGTACCAAATTTGAGTACTAATTGGCATTTACACCATATCGCATACTATCTATATCCCTATTGTTGCATGTTTTCAGTTATTTGTACCAAATTTGAGTACTAGATGGAATTTATATCATGTCGCATACTATCGATATCCCTATTGCTGTATATTTTCAGTAAATTTGTACCAAATTTGAGTATTAGATGGCATTTACACCATATCGCATACTATCGATGTCCCTATTGTTGCATATTTTCAGTATATTTGTACCAAATTTGAGTACTTGATGGCACTTACATCATCTTGCATACTATCAATATCTCTATTGTTGCATGTTTTCAGTAAATTTGTACAAAATTTGAGTATTAGATGGCATTTACACCATATCGCATACTATCTATATCCCTATTGTTGCATGTTTTCAGTAAATTTGTACCAAATTTGAGTACTAGATGGCATGTACATCATATCGCATACTATCGATATCCCTATTGTTGCATATTTTCAGTATATTTGTACCAAATTTGAGTATCAGATGGAATTAACATCATATTGCATAATATCGATATCCCTATTGTTGCATATTTTCAGTAAATTTGTACCAAATTTGAGTACTAATTGGCATTAACACTATATCACATACTATCAATATCCCTATTGTTGCATGTTTTCAGTATATTTGTACCAAAGTTGAGTAATAGATGGAATTTATATCATATAGCATACTATCGATATCCCTATTGCTGCATATTTTCAGTAAATTTGTACCAAATTTGAGTATTAGATGGCATTTACACCATATCGCATACTATCGATATCCCTATTGTTGCATGTTTTCGGCATATTCAGTATACTTGTACTAAATTTGAGTACTAGATGACATTTACATCATATTGCATAATATCAATATCCCTAGTGTTGCATATTTTCAGTCAAATTTGAGTACTAGATGGCATTTACACCATATTGCATACTTTTGATATCCCTATTGTTGCATGTTTTCAGTATATTTGTACCAAATTTGAGTATTAGAGGGAATTTACATCATATCGCATAATATCGATATCCCTATTGTTGCATGTTTTCAGTATATTTGCACCAAATTTGAGTACTAGATGGAATTTATATCATATCGCATACTATCGATATCCTTATTGTTGCATATATTCAGTAAATTTGTACCAAATTTGAGTATTAGATGGCATTTACACCATATCGCATACTATCGATATCCCTATTGTTGCATGTTTTCAGTATATTTGTACCAAATTTGAGTACTAGATGACATTTACATCATATTGTATAATATCAATATCCCTATTGTTGCATATTTTCAGTAAATTTGTACCAAATTTGAGAATGAGATGACATGTACATCATATCGCATACTATCGATATCCATATTGTTGCATATTTCCAGTAAATTTGTACCAAATTAGAGTAATAGATTGCATTTGCACCAAATTTGAGTACTAGATTGCATTTACACCATATTGCATGGTATCTCTATCTATATTGTTGCATATTTTCAGTAAATTTGTACTAAATTTGAGTAGTAGATGGCATTTACACCATGTGCTATACTATTGATAGCCTTATTGTTGCATCTGTTCAGGAAATTTCACAGCAGCTAGATAGTATTCTGACAAAATAGCATACACCATATACGTTGCATGGTTCAGACAAATGTGTGCCAAATTTGATTTATAGTTGACATTTGCACCAAATCATACTAAATATGAGTGTTTGTAAATTTCTTGCATGTTTTAGGAAACATTATGCCAATGGGAAAATATCATTTTCGCATTGTGAGTATTTGGACATCAATACGTCATATCATAATATTTTCTCGCAAGTTTTCGGGATTGTAAAATTGTTGAAAAAAATATACTTTTGTCAAGGTTATGGCAAAATTTATTGAAAAATATGTGTCATGAGCCAGCGCGATCTTCGCGAACATAATTTGATTGTCCATCGGCTTTCGGCGGAAAATTCAAAAATACGTTAAAATACAAATTAAAAAGATATGTTTTTGCGGTTTTATATTCACATCTTCGGTTTTAGTTAAAAAATAAAAAGATGTGCGCTTTTTTATACATGGTTTTTTTTTTGCGTTTCTTTTGGCTAATAATTATTATTTCATGGTTGTAGAAAATAGCCACCTGCTGGCGCACAAAAAGCACGATTAATTTTATCATTGTTTTATAAGGTTAACATTTTTTGAAAATGTATTTAATATTAACTTCGATTGCCCCAGTCCCGAGGCGCCATGCAGTTCGATCGTGTATCTGGTGTATGGTCCAGAGTTACCGAGTACAAATGGGTTATGGTGCATGGTGTATGGTTCAAAGTGTGTGGTGTATGGTTCATAGTGTATGGTGTATGGTTCATGGTGTATGGTGTATGGTTCACGTTGCAACACCATACACCATTACACCATACACCATGAACCATTGAACCATACACCATGCACCATTGAACCATACACCATTACACCATACACCATAAAATGGTTATGTTTTACCCTACAAGTACTGTATTAGGGGCCCAACGGGGCAAAAATTGCAAACATGCAGAATGCTTAAATTATTTTATTTTTCATCCGATTTCAATGGGATTTTTTTCTTTAGATTCCTCACACGGTAGGCTTTCAGTAGTATGTCAACGGATTTGGTGTAGCTCTTACCGTTTCCGAGCTATTAGGGGTCAAAGGGGCCAAAATTACAATTTTTAGAAATATTTAAATTCTTATTTTACATCAGATATTTGATGGGATTTTTTCTTTGGATTCCTCTCAATGTAAGCTTTCAGTAGTATGTTAACGGATTTGATGTAGCTCTTACCGTTTCCGAGCTATAAGGGGTCAAAGGGGTCAAAATTGCAATTATTAGAAATAAGTGAAGTCTTTATTTTTCATTAGATTTTGATGGGATTTTTTAATCTTTAGATTGTTCTCATTGTAGGCTTTCAGTGTAATGGCAGTATATTTTGCATTGTTCTTTGGTTTCCAAGTTATAATGGGTCAAAGGGGCCAAATTGCAATATTTCAAAATATGTGAAATCTTTATTTTTCATTGGATTTCAACCTTAGTTTTTTCTTTGGATTTCTCTTGATGGTAGTCAACAGAATTTCTTAACTTTTACAATATCCTAGTAATAAGGGATAAAAAGGGCTAATTTTTATTTTCACTAGTTTGTGTCCAGTTAATTAATGTGTCAAGGTCCTTATTGTGTCCAGCAAATTACATTGTCCACATTCATTTTAGTTTACACTTGTTCAAATTTCAGTGATCGACATGCTGCGGGTGTATCATGCTGCGCTTGGCGTCGCCCTTTATTTCATTATTAATAAATGATAACAACATGATATTCTACGTGATACACCAATAGTATACATTTCAAAAGTTTTTCTTGAGTAATGCCAAAAATCTATGAATAAAGATCAAATAAGAACATCCATCTATGCCCAAATGACAAACAGGAGTTTAAATTGATATTTGTAGTTTCTTTAACCCTTAAACCACACAAGGAGAGGAGTTGTTTGATTTTTGGGGGCCGGCGAAGAAAAATGAGCTGACAATTCACTTACAGCTTTTTCTTTACTATCCATGTTTCTATAAACTTTGCAAAGTTACTACCTAACTTAACAAGCCTGAAGCAAATGTTAAAAATCCATTCATACTCAATCAGTTATCACAACAAAGATGAAAATTTATAACTGTATCAAGATGCTCATACAAAAGTCTCCCAAGCGAGCTCCCAAACCATAAATCAGGGCATCTAATCACGCCCCTACAACATATGCAACCTTTCTGTTGAGCTTTATTCAATTCTGAGCACTTCTAATTTTTCAGCCTTTTTATCGTTTCCATGATTACGGTCGTCACTTCGAATTCTTGGAGACCAGGAACCAATTCTCATGTCCCGAGCAATCTTTCTGTAAAGTACGTCGAATTCCGAGCACTTTAATTTTCCCGCCTATTCTGCCGTTTCTATGGCAACCGGTACCATTTTGAAAATTCCAAGACCTGTTTGCATCTTTCAGGATAGAGTTTCAAATGTCTGTGAAGTTTGGTCAAGTTCTGACTTTTAATCTCCGAGAAAATGGTCTGACATATTTTTGGCGAAAAGAAAAGAATACGAAAATAAAACAAAACAATTAGTCTTCCCAAACTTTGTTTGGGAGACTTAATAAGTATTGAGTAATATCGCTCTATTTCATACTTACATGTAGGTAAATGGAACCTGAAAAAAAGAAGGATTTTATTCTTCAAGTTGTACATTTTATGTTTATGTTTAAAATCTTAAAATCGTTAAAAGTAGATAACTACCAAACGTTATGTACATTTGGTAATAACATGATGCTTTACAATATATTGCATAAATGTAGAATGCCAAATAATCCCTAAATATTCAACCAAACTTTTTATCAAACTTGTCTAGTAGACATTTTCACCACAAGCCAAAACCGAAACCAATTTAACTTGAATAATTTTCAACATTCAAAAGTGTTCCTATGATATAAATCATACTTGTATAAGTCTTTGAACTATATCCTATTCTTTTACAAAGGTTTTATTCTTTTCATTGAGTAAGAATATACGTGTAAGCGATAGTGCAGCGCATAGTACTACATTTGTGAAATGTTACATAAGTTATCATATTATGATTTTCAGACTGTCTTCGTGTATATGGAGTGGCATTTGGAAGACCGGATATATATCTGAAATCAGGACAAAGATGCCAAAATATACGCATTAATAATTGATCCTACAGGTCCATAGGAACAAAAGTTTAAATTTAATTGCAATATTCATAATTCATAACTTGTTATTTATAAATTGAAAAAGAATAGTGATTTTTATATTGAATTGTAAATATCAATAAATGAATTCTTAATATTAATGATTGAATAAGAAATATTTTTAAATGATATTTCCTAATATTAATAAATGAAGTATAAATATTGATAAATGAAGCTTAAATATTCATAAATGAATTCTAAACATAAGAAATAAGCAGAAATCATAAATATTTAAAAACAACCATCGTAAATATTTATAATTGATTCATTAATATTTATAAAAAAATTACACATAATAAATGAATTATAATGTTATAAATCAATTGCAAATATTATTTATATTAACAAATGAATTATGAATATTTATAATGAATTGTTAATATTTTAAAATCAAGTAGAAATGGACAAAAATACTCAATTTATTTATTATTTAATTGTTTAGAGTTAAAATTCAATTATTAATTTCTAATAATTCATTTATCAATATTAATATTAATAATTGGAAAAGAATAATTTACATTAATAATTGAATTGTCACTATTAATAAATTAGTTATAGGGAAGTTTTAATATTAATAAACGAATTGTTATCATTTACAAATCAATATGAATATTAATAAATAAGCAAGAATTAGAAATATTTATTAACAAATTCTTGATTTTTATAATGTTTATAAATGTTTAAATGAGAATCATGAATTTAATAAATTAATAGCAAAAAATTGCTGTAGCAATGAATTATAAATATTAGTAAATCAATTATTAATATTCATGATTCAATAAAAAATATTAACAAATGAAATATAAATATTTATAGTTAAATATTTATTTATCTATAAATATTTACAAATTATTACAAATTACAAATGTTTATAATTCCTCTGTTAATAATTCCTTTGTTTTGTCTTTTTCATTCTGTCTCAATTCGTGTTGCTGTGAATTGCCGTGATTTTGTATTTATGATTTTAGAATTTCCCCTTTCCTCGTTCTTGCTTTGGTATTCGTTTGCCGATGTATATCAATTATAGTTACAATTAATTTTTCAATATTGATAATTTATTTATAAATATGTGAAATTCCTTCAATTATAAATATTTACGATGTTTTTTTTTTAATATCTATAATTTCTGGTATTTGTTATTTTTAAAATTCATTTATAAATATTTATACTTCATTAATCAATATTTATACGTCATTTATTAATATATGCTAATCTCTTACGAATATTAGAAATACTTAAAATTCATTTATTAATATTATTACTTCATTTTTTCATGTTTATAATACAGTTCTTGATATTAATATTTAGCTGTATCAATATAATAATTTTGCATTGTATTTAATTTATTTAAATATTTATAAGGTCTAAACGGAGAATCTGGGTCTCAAGGTCCAAAAGGCGAGAAGGGCTCTGTGGGTCCGCATGGAAGGAGTGGAATATCAGGAACAAAAGGAGTAAAGGGAGAAATGGGAGCTCAAGGACCGAAAGGCGTGACCGGGAAAACGGGCATTGAAGGTCTACAAGGCGAGAAAGGTGACAAAGGATTGAAAGGATCTCAGGGTACAAATGGTCTTGATGGAATGCCCGGTCCTATTGGAATACCCGGTGTTGATGGAATGCCCGGTGTTAATGGAATGCCCGGTGTTGATGGAATGCCCGGTTCTATTGGAATGCCCGGTGTTGATGGAATGCCCGGTGTTGATGGAATGCCCGGTGATGATGGAATGCCGGGTCTTGATGGAAAGCCCGGTGTTGATGGAATGCCCGGAATAATCGGTTTTAAAGGAAATAGAGGAGATAAAGGCGAAACAGGTTCTAAACTTTAGATTTATTACCAAATTATGTATGGAAAATTTCAACGTAATATACTTAACTTTCATTCATATTTTTTTTATTAATAAATGATAATAATATGATATTCTACGTGATAAACCAACAGCATACATTTCAAAGGTCTTTCTTCAGTTATGCCAAAATTCTAAGAATAAAGATCAAATAAGAACATCCATTTACGCCACAATAACAAAAGAGTTTTAATTGCTAATTGTTGTTTCATTAACCTTTAAAACACACAAGGTGAGGAGTTGATTGAATTTTGGGATCAAGTGAAGAAAAATGAGCTCACAATTTCACTTACAGTTTTTTTTTTCTTTTTTTTATCCATGTATCTATAAACTTAGCAATATGACTAGCTAACTTAATAAGCCTGAGGCAAATGTTAACAATCCATTCATACCCGATTAGTTATCACACCAATGATGAAAATTTATAACTGTATCAGGATGCTGATGATACAAAAATCTCCAAAACGAACTCCGAAATCAGAAAGTAGGTCTACTAATCACGCCCAAGCAACATATGCAACTTGTCTGTTGAGCTTTATTCAATTCTGAGCACTTCTAATTGTCCCGCCGTTTTCCGTTTCCATGATAACGGTCGCCACTTAGAACTTTTGGATATCAGAAGCCAGTTCCAATTTCCCAAGCAACCTTTCTGTAAAGTTTCTTCCAATTCCGAGCACTTTAATTTTCCCGCATATTTTGCCGTTTCCTTGGCAACCGGTGCCATTTTGAAAATTCCAAGACCTGTTTGCATCTTTCGGGATTGAATTTCAAATGTCTGTTAAGTTTGGTCAAGTTCCGACTATTAATCTCTGAGAAAATGGTCGGACAAATTTTTGGCGAAAAGAAAAGAAGAACGACAATAAAAAAACAATAAGTCTATCCAAACTTAATAAGTATTGAGAAAAAATAAATCTCCCAAAACATCGTTTTGGAGATTTAATAATGCTCTAATTCAAACTTACAATATGTAGATGGAACTTGAAAAAAGAAGGATTTTATTCTTCAAGTTGATATACAATGTAACTATATTTATGAATATGTTTAAAATCTTAAAATTGTTTAAAGTAGATAATTACCAAATGTTATGTACATTTGGTGACAAACAATGTATTGCATAAATGTGGAATGGCCCATTATCCCTAATTATTCAACCTAACTTTTTATCAAACTTTGCTTCTAACATTGCAAAGTTACTTTGTACATGCTTAACTGAATCAGCTTTAAAAATACGATCTTTAAGTAGTGTTTAATGTATTACTTTCTTCCGAGTTATCATGGAGTAATTTCTACATGAGTTGTCGAAATGGCCATATGCAAAATTTACAGTAAGTTCGGTATTTAATTACTTTTTATACCTAAATCTTTCTCCCTTTCCTGCTTTTGATGTTCAATATTTTAAACACACCCTTTATCTTTGTAATCTGTTTATTCTCTCCTACCCTCGTTTCCTACTTAAATATCATGTTATTCTTCATCACTTGCTTTAGTCTGATCATCTATTTATTTTTATCAGACGAAACTCTTCAATACTCGATAATTCTCAAATTCTGTCATTTATCTTAGACAGTGGTCAAAGTACTTTTAAAAATAACAACGCAAGTTTAATTCAAAATAATAAAAGCAAAGTCCGTTTTCAAAACCTCACCAAGTTCACACCGATCTTACACCTTTTAGTCGTTGTTGTCCTCTTTGGCATGGTGTATTTCCAAACAAGAACTGTGATATATGTTTTTCAATACACATATGGTGACAATATTGAGATCTATGTTGTGTTAGTTATTAATTCATATCCGTATTTTTTACATATATAAACTTCACAAAAACTAGACATTTCTGTCTTCCCTACTTGTCTGTTGATTTGGTGCCACAGTGGTATTTCTGAAATTACTGGGGAAAAAAGCAAAGTAACAACCTATTTTTTTATAATCTTATGTATCTATGAAATATCTCTTCGAATGTATATACTTTTCGGAAATATTTTCGGTCCGTTTCGGTATCGTGTTAACTTTAGCTTGTAGTAGGTAATATTGATAGGGTAACAAGATTTTCTGGAAAAAAACAAAAAAAACTATCAAGTTATTTTGCATATCATATGTACATTTTTGTAGCTATTGTAATTTTGTATTGTGTTTGATCTGTTTAAATAATAAGGTCCAAACGGAGAACCTGGGTCTAAAGGTCCTAAAGGCGAGAAGGGTTCTGCAGGTCCACATGGTAGGAGTGGAATATCAGGAACCAAAGGCGTGAAGGGCGAAATGGGAGCCCGAGGACCAAGAGGCATGAGAGGGAAAACAGGCATTAACGGTCTACAAGGCGAGAAAGGTGACCAGGGATTGAAAGGATCTTATGGATTACCCGGAGTGAACGGTTTTAAAGGAAATAGAGGAGATAAAGGCGAAACAGGTCCTAAATTTTAGATTTTTTAACATATTTATTTCTATTATTTATGGAAATTTCCAACGAAATAAACTAAACTTTCATTCTTGTTTCTTTTAAATATTACTCATAATGGATAACAAAATGATATTCTACGTGATAAACCAATTGTATACATTTTAAAGGGGTATAATGCAAAAATCTATGAATAAAATCCATCTACGTCAAAATGACAGAATTTTAATTGCTATTTGTTGATTCCTTAACTCTTAAAACACACAAGGAGAATAGTCGTTTGATAAATTTTTGGGGCAGCGAAGAAAAATCAGCTTACAAGTTCACTTACAGCTGTTTTTTTACTAAACATGTATCTAAATTTTGCAAAGTTACTAGCTAACTTGATAAGCCTGAGGCTAGTGTAAACAATCCATTTATTCCCAATCAGTTATCGTACCAAAGATAATGATGCTCTATTTCGTATATGTAAGAACCTTCACGATTAAGTACGAGTTTACGAGAAGGATGGCATTATAATGTTCTTATAAATTAGGAATTATGACAAAGTAGCGTGACTTTCAAATCAATTTATTCTTAAATTAGTACTTGATATATTATTGAGAAACTACCCCTTTGCATCGGGGGCACCGTCCGCCAGGGTGAAGCGGAGTTGTGTCAATGTCAATAAAAATACACAATCTTATTTCAAATATACAACATCCAGAGAGCAATACATCGGCAAACGAATACCGAACCAAGAAGAACGAGGAAATGAAATTCTTAAATCATAAATCCAAAATCACGGCAATTCACAGCAACACGAATTGAGACAGTATGACAAAGACATAACAAACAAACAGAAATGAACAAAACCGCCACAAAACTAAAGCACTAGCGGTGTGAACCCCTATAAAAACTGAGGTATCAACAGGTACTCAGGAAGGGTAAGCATGATCTGCTCCAGGCGTGGCACCCGTCACACTGCCGGTGAAAATTCCGATTTTGTCACAGTCGGTGTTATTGAGTCCAGTAACAAACTCTGGATCTACCCAAAGATATTTGTTCTCATTTTTGAAACAGAAACATTGTAATGGTCAGTCAAATCGTGGTGACGACCGTAAATATTCTGAAGTGACAATGGCAACAGTGACTGAACATGCCCTTGATGTATAAGTTTTTGAGACAGTGATTTCGCTATGTTGACAAAATCGCTGTACAAACTACAGGCACGGTAATAGAGAATGAGTTGTGAAATGTACACGCCATATGCCGGTGAAGTGGGAATATTACTGCTCAAAAAACGGGAAGTTCACTATTTAAAGTCGAAATCATCACGCTTGTCGTAATGTTTTGTTTTCAGACGTCCCGAGTTGTCAATGTAGAGGTATAGGTCCAGGCATGATGCTGATGATGGTGTATCAGTGGTCTCTTTAATTTCGAGTTCATTTGGGTATGTAAGATGAAGGTTATCCTTAAATTGAGGATTGCTCAATAAAAGAACATCATCTATATAATCGAAACTGAAATTAAAGGATTTGGCTAGCTTGTTGTCTTTTTCTGAACTAGCCCTTGTATGAACCTGGCTTCATACCAATAATGAAACAAATCTGCTAAAAGTGGCGCACAATTAGTCCCCATAGGTGAATAAAAGGATATGGAGTAAATGCACATGAGACAAAGTCTCTACAAATACATGGTAAAAAACAAGCAAAGGAACAACGCTTTTATTGTTGTTCTTTATCATAGGTATCCCTCTCGTCTGCTGGAAAATTCTACAAATATGCTATCAATCAAGAATTTCAGCATTGCAATGACATCCTCCTCTGTATACTTTTTGTGTGAATCAGTGTGATGTTTAACAAAATAGGCCCCATCTTTACCTATCACAAAATATGAATATCTTCTTTCACCCTTTGTTAAATAAGTAAATTAAAGTAATTACAGTGTCAATATAAATAAAATACATTAAGCAATTCAGATGAATATATAAATAAAATGTTCATGGAGTTTATTATGATCCACATTTTGTCATGCCTGTTAAACCAAACATAAATTAATCAGATCTTTTGTATGTGACCATGTACTGGTCATATAAAGTTTGTATATGTAAATATGAAAAAGAAATGTCAAGGAGACAACATTCAATATCCAGGTTAAAACGATTAGGGGTCACCGTACGGTCTTCAACACAGTGAGGAACCTCACACCATATAGCAAGCCCTAAATTGCCCCAAAAAGGTAACGAAGTGAATAAATCAATGGAAACAAACCACATCCAATAACCCAAATATCAAGAAACTAAAATTTTAAAGAAAGAAGACAAGGACAAGCCAATGACCAACATATTCCTAACATGGGCCAGGCGCACAAATTGGGGCGGGGTTAAACTCGTTTTCTTGGATCAAAACCCTCCCCCTATGTGTGGTGAATGGCTAGAAAATAAATACAAAAAGACTCACAGTAAAAATCAAACTAGAAAAAAGTCCAGATTAAGTTCGAGTTTACGATCAGGTGTTGTAATAAGTGCATTGTGTAAAGCATGAAGGTATACAATGGATAATCCTTTATAAGAACATGAAAACAGGGGGTTCTTCTTGAATAAGAGACATAGATTTCTCGTATTTTATTGGTCGAGAGCACTTTTTATATTCGTAAAACTTATATATAAGTAGGTGAAGCTTGAAAAAGTAGTTTCTTATGCATCAAATTGATATAGCTAGATATTATGTTTATATTTAAATCTTGATATCATTTTTAATGACCGGAAAAAACTGGTATTGAAGGTCTACAAGGCGAGAAAGGTGACAAGGGATTGAAAGGATCTCATGGTATGGATGGTCTGCGTGGATTACCCGGAATTACCGGAATACCCGGTTTAAAAGGAGATAAAGGCGCAACAGGTAATAAATTCAAAAAAAAATTAACGAATTTTCTGCAATTATTAACGGAAAATTCCAATGTAATAAACTTAACTTTTATTCCAATTTTTTTAGAATTATTGATAATTGATAAAAAAATGATATTCTACATGATAAACCAATTGTATGGATTACAAAGGTCTTGATGGAGTGATGGAGTGATGCCAAGATCAAATAAGAATATCAAAATGACAAAATGAAGTTTAAATTGTTATTTGTTGATTCTTTAATCCTTAAAACATACAAAGTGAAAAGTAGTTTGATTTTTTGGAGGTCATCGAAAAAAATAAGCTAACAATTTCACTTAAAAATTAATTTCGACAAATATCTACTTTAACAACAAAATGATTATATAAAACTATTCAACTTTTTTCTGAGTTTGTACATAAGTTGTCCAAACGGCCATTTGCAGACACTAAATTCAATGTAACCTCAGTAATTAATAGAGTATCATTCCTGCCCATGCAATGAAAACATTTCTAGACAATTAAATTCTTCTCCAGTGTATGATATACGAATGTACGAATATTTACTCAATCTCACGAAATCCATGCCAAAAGATATTCCTTATTCATAGATCTGACAAATCAAATTATAAAAAACCTTGTCCTTCTTGAGTAAGAAAATATAAGCAGGTTTAACATGTAGGATTAATATATTGTTATGAGAGGTTAAGACAATCGAATAATTCTTATTTCCTGGGATGGGGTGTGCATTCCATGTGAAATACATTTAACGGCTTAGTTCTAAATGCTAATTTTATTTTTCCCTAAAAATAGTGAAATTAAAATCAGCTGAAGTTATGAAAGTGTCAAAAACATGAACAATCATTTGATTTAATGTTTATTTCTACATATATGTAATTGTAGGACGTAATACGTTCAGTGGTAGTACATTTACTAGATGGGGACGTACCTCTTGTGATTGGACCCAATCCTCATTAGTGTATAAAGGTAACTATTTGGGTGGTAATATTATTGCTATTTAGGCCAATCGGACGTAAATCGTAAATTTTAAGGTAGCAAATTGAGTTTACCTAGCGATGCTCCACTGGAGCTAGGTAAACGGATATTTCCAACTGTAAAATCAAGATGTACGTTCACAAATTCTAATACAATAGTAGTGGCATAAGGGGGATTCTACACCACTCATGCAAAATCCTGCAAAAAAAATCCTACCCCGAGGGCAAAATGCAAACGGATAGCATTCCTATTGAGCATAGGGTAAATACAAGAATGGCATATGTATTTGGTGATAGACAAGTCGTCCCACAGGAAAGTGGGGATCAGGACACCTTAAAGAGAGGTGTGCCTACGTCTGAGATTGATATGAATAAAGATATGGCATCAGAAAGAAATAAGATGGATCAGTTCCAGGATTTCTTTCTGGAGAAGGAAGATAGCACCCCCACCCCACCCCCACTACCTCCAAAAGGCAGCATCAGTGCTGCAATGCCCCCTACCTGGTGCAGATGGATGAGCGCATCCAGCAGTGTCAAAATTGTGGGATGGAGTAAGTCCAGCGATTTGAGCATCAACCAAGGGAGCAGAAGACCACTTGCAGCTACCCACTCAAGAGGAAGAAAGGGCAATTCTGCAAGAGCAAGCCCGGGAAGGATGGTCTCTGTTGGAGACATGGGCAACCACGCGAGACGGAAGACGAGGAGATCATCCCCGTCGAGGGTAAGATGGTGGTTGAAAAGACCATGAAGACCCTCCGCCAAATAGCTAAGGATGAGGGTCTGAGGGGGATCAGCAGGAAAAGTAAGGAGGCCTTGGTGAAGCTCATCGGGGAGAAAACCACCCGTAAATTTACCCGTAAGGAAGTCTTCAGCAAGAAGCAGCTGAAAGCACTTGCTAAGAATCGTGGCCTCACCAAGTACTCTCACCTCAAGAGGGATGATCTCTTTCAGCTGGTCGAAGAAGATATCAGAAATGCCCCAGTCGAGGATGAGATCAAGATCACTGATAAGCGGGAAGCCTTGGGTGGGGTATTTGGCACGGTCGTTATTGAACCCTTGAAGCTGCACGACGTGACCACATATTTCAAAGTAAGTCGGATCACGATCTCCACCACCATCTCAGATGCTCTCACCCAAAAGAAGGGGTTGAAAGTGGAAATAATCCTCCACGTGGAGATGGTGAAGACCAACCCCGCGACCGGTGAAAATATCTACACCTATCCAACATTCCGATCGGCCTTGAGGGTAATCATGGAGTCATCCGACCTCGAATCGGAGATTGATTCCATGACGGAGAAGAT
>MJUU01059548.1:140385-159073 GCA_002080025.1 Modiolus philippinarum | reverse complement strand
GACGTCTTGCTGCTCACCGACATCTTCGAGAATTTTAGGGATATCTGCCAGACTCACTATGGGCTTGATCCTGCCCACTACTTCACATCGCCTGGATTGTCTTACGACGCTGCCCTCAAAACCAGTGGGCAAAGATTGGAGATTCTCTCCGATCCAGACATGCTGCTAATGTTCGAGAGGGGCACCAGAGGAGGGGTCGCCATGATCTCTCATCGCTACGCTCGGGCCAATAATCCCTACATGACCGACTACGACGCCTCTCAGCCCACCAAGCATCTCACCTACCTCGACGCCAATAATCTTTACGGATGGGCGATGTCACAGCCTCTTCCCACAGGAGATTTCGAATGGGTGGAGCCGGAGGAGATCGATGAGATTCTTAGCTATCCCGACGATCACGAATATTGGGCCATGGTAGAATGCGATCTCGAATATCCGGAGGATCTTCACGACGCCCACAACGACTACCCTCTCGCGCCCGAGACCGTGGAGATCGACAAAGTCCGCAAGCTGGTGCCTCATCTAGGCAAGCGTGAAAAATATACCCTCCACTATCGAAATCTCAAGATGTATTTGGAGATGGGTATGAAGCTTACGAAATGCCGTCGGATCATTAGGCAATCCCCATGGCTCAAGCACTATATCGATCTGAATACCGCTCTTCGCGCCAAGGCCAAGACCGACTCCGAGAAGGATTTCTTCAAGCTTATGAATAATTCAAACATAACTTATTTAACGAGTTAATAGATTTTTCAATTCGTTAGATAATATTTTGTTTTAAAAAGGGTTGGTGTCAATTTGTATGATAATATTTAACAATTCGTTGTGGTGTACCAAAGATGGCTTATTTGTTATGGCGTATTTAATGGGTCTTTGTTAGGAAAACTACGTCAGTGTAGAAATTGACATTGTGTACAAAAATTTTAAAAAATACCCAAATTTAATGGGTTAATTGTGAAATATTTGATAAATATGACAAAACCATGAGAGTCAGTTATGTTTTGGGATATGTGGGTCTATTGTAATTTTCAATTGGATGATTATTTCGTCAAATTATCATCATATATTTATATTTCATGGAAACGAATATCTTCGTCTTTGTCATGATGTTATAAGGATATTGTGCCAACGTGAAGGTTCTCTTTATTACCAAAAATTTGGAAAATCTTAGTATATTTCCAAATATGTGACGTTTTTTGAAACACCTGTCCTAAGATTAGTTCTTATTTAGATGTATTATTCATTAAAATGGTAATATATCTTATTAAATAGGTCTCGTTAGTTAATAATTTGTAAAAGTGTTTTATCACAGTAAAAATTTCATGTTTGTCATGAAATGAACAAAAATTATAGGTCTGTTATGAAATATTTGTTAAATACATGTAAGTTAGCAAAAACTGACCATTCGATTCTCGCTAACTTTACAAAATAAATAAAAACAACAAAATATCGACATTGTAGTATAGATGATGCTTACACAAACAATTGGAAGACACCAAAACAGGTAACGTCATTTATTTGGTCCGTTGTTAAGTTCATTACACACTAAACTTTCGGTGATCCACACTGCGTTTCCATTGAAGTATCTCTGAAAAACGTGAGGTTATATATTTATTCAAAACTGTATAAAAGAGGCCCACTTTTTCACATTTTTACTTCTGTATTTTCTTTTATAAATTGAATAAATACAGACAGACTTACATTTTTTAAAATAATGTAAATTACCTACGAATCTATTGTCAGGGGTTCTACAATTGGTTTTCCGTCTGTTTTACTCTAAATGCAATAACTGCTGGTTTTTGCTGGCAGAAAAAAAAGATTGGAGTTCCATGTAACATTTGTTCCTCGTTCTTGCTTCGGTATTTGTTAGTCGATGTATTGAGTTTGCCTGTACTACAGATGAGCTATTGTTAGCTCAGTAAACCTCTAACATGTTAATAAAAAAATATAAATATAAGGTGCACAAGTTGATCATGTGAAAAAGATAAAATATTTTGTATCACAAATGCTTATTTGGAATAACGAATCATAAAGAAATTTCAAATTATCAAAGGAAGAAGCATCTGAAGATAATAAAATCATAAAAATTTGAAGTATAGGGTGCACAACAAGATTAGGTAAACAAATTGTCCTAAAGTTTTGTTAGAAGTTAACCTACAGTTTTGAAGACGTCGGAGATTAACAAACCGAATTAACAAAATGAGCGATTTTGACTCCGTGAGCCGCCGTATAAGAAGCACTTTGGACAAGTTAAAGCATATCTTGGTTTGTTTGGAATATGATTTTTTGTTTTGACGGAGTTGCAGATTAGCAAACCGAATAAGCTAATAAGCGATTTTGGTTCTTTGAACCTCCTAAATCTGTAAAATCAAAATTTGAAGTATCAGGTGCATAAAAAAAAAAAATTGAGCACCTTATATTTATATTTTTTATTAACATGTTTACTGAGCTAACAATAGCTCATCTGTAGTACAGGCAAACTCAATACATCGACTAACAAATACCGAAGCAAGAACGAGGAACAAATGTTACATGGAACTCCAATCTTTTTTTTTTTTTTTTTTTTTTTTTTTATGCACCTGATACTTCAAATTTTGATTTTACAGATTTAGGAGGTTCAAAGAACCAAAATCGCTTATTAGCTTATAAATATAACGCTAAGAGTTTGTTTGGAATATGTCTTAGAAGAAGACTGTAGCAGAAACCAAATCAACGAAACATATATTTTAGATTCTTGAACTTCAAAAATATTTAAAAATCAAAATTTTATGCGAAAGGTGCATAACAACATATTCTGCAAGTCGTGTTAGAAATAACTAAATACCGAAGTTACTGTGAATTTAGGTTCTGCATATGCACATTTAGACAACTTATGTCTCTTCAGTGCAGATGAAATCTAAACGTTTGGAACAACAACTTGAAGGTGTTTAAAAACTGATAGAGAACGAATAACCAATATGATCTAAATGTAAGACAAAATTAGCTGAGGACAGATATTTGCATGAGGGAAAAAATGACTTGTAGTTTTGAAAGAATAAAAAATTTCCAGGCCAAAAAAACCGAACCGTCAGTCTAAAACGAAAATCCTATGACAATGGCAACGTCCGAAAAAAAGAAACATAACATGAGCACGGCACAGAAAAGAAAATAAAGACACACACATATACCAAAATGTACAACATGGACAACACCTAAATTTGGGTCTGTCGTTTTCACTTCCATGTGACTGTGCATAATTTGCTATCACCGTTTTTATAGAAATAAACAAACTTAATTCTGATGGTTTTGGGAATGATTAAAATAATTTAAGAATACTAGATTTGCCTTAAAATACTGTTTACTTACTTCGTGCAAAACGATATCAATAATTTATGCATGGAAATTGCAAGGTATTGTGAAATAGGGGGTTCCAATGGTAAAAATGGGAACCAAAATGCACTTTCTAGATGCTGTGAAATATTTGTTGAAATATCGATTTGACTTAAAAAAAACAGACTAAAAGATTTTAAGGGGTAATTTATGTGTTGTGATACCAAACGCATCTAGAAGGTGTGAATTACAACATGTAACCCGGTCCCATAACAAATACATCTTTTATATTTCATTAGGACAACATTTATACTTTGTGTCCATACTCGAGTTATATTATATAATACTATTATTTGGTTAAAATATACGTTCATTCCAAGATGAAGACCATACACCTACACTACCTAATCTTATTTTCTATCCCATAAATGCGAAATCTACATACTTCTATTGAAGAAATGTGTTGGTATAGGCAAATTTGGAGAAATGACAAGAAAGATTTGAAAATTGATGATCTGAAGTACAAAACCCAAACAGAAAATCCGGTTAGATCCAACTCGTCAGCATGGTTAATGCAATGGTCTAAGGGAAGGAAACCCCTACAGAAAATCTACTGCTCCTCCAGGTTATGGGGGTTGGGCTAAGGGCTAACGACCCTTAAAAAAGAACCTGTTACGGAATCAGCAGCGAAGGAACTTACTACATAAAATGATTATAAGTATAGTGGAACAATGGGAAAGTCCTCTTTCCGGCGATGTCAGATCCATAAAAAAAATGATATCATTTTAGAATTTATATATACATGTCTCCTAGTCCAGAGCCATCTTTGCAACGTCCGAAAGAGACTGTGTCAAAATCACGAGATAACGATTTAATAATTTCACTGGGTCACTAGATAGACGATGAATGAAGTGACTTTTCAGATGTATAGAAACGTTGTGTCCTCCATTTTCATATTCTCGATCAATGCGTACAATCTATTCAAGAGTATATAATTGTTTTTGGGTCCAGATCACAATGTCATGGCGTAGGAAATAGTTCGGTATTTGGCGACTTTTTATCAGTTTAACTCACCCTAGATCAATTATCTGATTACACATAATTTAAGAGGTGTATTTTTACTATTTGAAGCGATTTGTTCATGTTTTGATACTTAATACTACAAATATTCATACACCACCGTTTCCTCAGTATCAGTGATTGTCTATTGATCGTTATTTAATAGAGTTATCTTTCTTTAAATTCTGAGTTTTAAAAATCGACCAATTATTATCATATTTATGATTACATCATATTTATTTTAATATTTGATCTAATCAAAAAGTATAAATTTTCATTAGATAGAATAATATTTAGATATGATGGTCTTTAAATTCTGAATTTTGTTAATTTAAATTTCTATTATTAGAATTTACATGGAAATATTTATTTTTGTATATATCAGGCTACTGTATAGCGCCTTACAAAGGCTAAACTATTCTTCCTAGATTATTCTTTTATTGGACTTGTAAATCTTGCATCAACAAAGTATAGTTACTAATTATAGTATAACTAATCGACCGTGGTGATGGTAGAATTAAGAGATAAAAATTCTGCAAAACCTTTTAAAAACCCTGTTCACCTTGACAGACTTAAGTTGGCATTTGTTCGAACACCAAGTCCAAATGACTATTTTAATCGTCAAAATACGGACAATAATCAAAATAAAACGGACAGACCATCAGTTCCTACTAAGGTTGAAGATAAGAATGTCAACGATCCGACTGACAATAATATGGCTCATAATTCTAACAGTGACAAAAGCACAAATAAAAGGCCAAAAAGATTAATTAAAAAACCACTGCGCTATCGTAGTGTCGATTCTTATCAGTCTTCCACTAGTGACGAAACTTTTAATAAAGTTAAACGGATTTTAGCCCAGAGAAAGAGGAATGGTGAAACAGAATATTTGGTACATTTTCGTGGCGAGCCTGCTCAGAATGCTTTTTGGACGCCAATAGACCAACTTAATGAGCAGGCTAAACAATCTGTTTTACAAAAGCCACCGCCGTTAATAGATTGACCATATGATATATTTTGCTGTTATGATTATGATTATGATCCAACAAGGTGGAATAGATTGCAATTCCACTATCAATTAATTTTATTTTTTTCTATTATTGATATTTTACAATTTACATTTTATTCAGTGTTTTTGCATTTAGTACATTTTCTCACTTTATAGATTAGACGTTGTTTTGAACTTATAATCATTTTATTTGACTCCTGACAATTTATGGACAGTTTGTATAATTGCTTATGTTTACTAGTTTATTAGTTGTTTGGTTTAACAGTTTCAATTTTTCCCCCGAACTTCTGAACTTTTGTTTTTATCATTTGGACTTTTTGGACACATTAATTTAAGCTATTTCTTGTACTTTATAGGGATCTATTATTAAGTCGTACTATAAGTAAGATAATGCATTTAATTTCCTTTCAAGTTTAGGAGTTGCGGTTAAAAGAATTGTATATCAATGCTTAGGCATGTTGGGATAGACGTATACCAAACATTACCTGTTTATTTTGGCAATATTTTGTCTGTAGTTTGAGAGTAACAGGGCTCTTTTGGTGTCTTCCAAAATTTTGATTCTTGCCGTCGGAACATTAACATTAATTGCATATGGCTCCTATTTACTGAAAGTGTATTTGTTTATAATGTATTTAAGTTACTCCTGACCATCTGAATCAAATGGTATTTGATTTTTGTTGGCGGGGGATGTTAGGTTCTAGTTATGATGGTCACTTAGTCTAAAGATCGTAAGACTGAATAGAGTTAATTCCCTTTGTATACTGTACTTGTTATCTTGATACTGATGTAAATTCCGCATACATGTGCATGTGTTTATCAACCGGCAACGGTTTGTGTATTGTAACTCTCTCTCTCGTTCACAACACGCATCAACACCTCGTTATTGTTTTCATTTATTAAGAATAATCCAAACATCGTATATTTATTTCTACCATGTGAGCTAGGGTGAGAGAACAGGACGAATAGAACTGAAACCAAAAAAGAGTACACAAATAGAAAAAAAGGGAAAAAATGACAGAAAAAAAATAAATAAAAATATATACATAGAAAAAAAAAATCAATCAATAAGGGAATACACAACAAAACGACAGTAAGATTAGCGAAAATGTACTGAAAGGGAATAAAAGACTGGTTCTTACACTGAAAAACGCACACAAACATTTACATGTAGATATATAACCATATAAACCAAAAAGAATAATAAAAAAATATTTGGCACTATTGAAAAACATGTTATACATTTCTTTTCGGATTTTTCATTGCCATCCACATGATAGACTCTCATTTAGTGTATTGCTTTCACGCATAGAAGACACGAACTATTCAAATTAATGTTTTGCTACGACTTTAAAATTTTATGTTTTAAAAATTTAAATGAAATCTGTCGGATACCTTTTTGTATGCACCTGTGTCCGTTTTGCACATTTTATTTGCAAGATCTTACCTTTGGTAATGTTTGGTGTGTATTGCTTTGATATATGTTTAAATGTGTGAAATAAGTTTTTGTTTGGAACCCTAGACTATTATAATTTAATAATGGTATAATATTAAAAAAAAACAACACTTTATTTGGAGTGCCTTTTTAATGTATTTTTTAATAAATCTATTTCCAAAATTTTTGTTTGTGTGTATTGATTATTTGCTCTTTATTTTAGTTACATCTGTAGTATGTATTTTTATTATTATTATAAATTTCTAAATATTTCATTTTCGTTGGTTTTGTTTGTTTTTATTTTTGGTTTGTTTGTTTCTATTTTTAAGAACCGGTTAGTTCTTCCTCCTCATTACCTTTTCGCTTATGTTTTTGTCGTTTCGTTGTGTATTCTTTTATTGTTTGTTTTGTTTTGTTTTTTGCGTATGTATTTTTTTTTCTTTTTTTTGTGTCATTTTTTCTAAATATTTTTTAATATTTGTTTTGTTTTGTATTTTTAGAAGTATATCTTTTTTTCTGTTTTTTTTTTACTTTCAGACCTATTCGTTCTTTTCTCTCATTCAAAGTAATACTATTGCTGTTTTGTTGTGTATTCCCTTATTGGGTGATATTTCTTAACTTTCTTGACATTATTGTTTAACCATACTTGTAATAATATTAACCCTTGGTCATTTATTAGTTACATTTTGTGGCTTTCTAACAGATGATTATTAAGTCACTGTCACTCTCTTTGATCTCCGCGTGCATTTAACATACACCCGCGGCTTACCTGTACAGGTGAGCGTCCTGAAAAGTACGTAGGATTATACCCTGCGGTTATATCTACATCATATCCAAGCCATTTGACCCAGACTTTCTTAAATCGGAAGTTATAGCATTTTTTGTACAACCCTCCTGTTATATTCTTTGTTAAAAATTACCCTCGATAGCCGCCTATTTTTAATCAGGGGAGGTAACTCCGGAAACTCGAAATGGGTCAATTTTGGGAAAAATACATGCGACAATTGAAATAAGCACCAATATGTAATATCTCCCACTTTTGGATACATTTTTGACAAAAGATGCATAAATTTGGTATCACGATAAAGGAAAACAGCTAAACTGCAAAATATTTCAGTCTTATAAGGTAATTTTGGAAAAAATACATATAAATGTTGTGTCGCGACAATTGAAATAAGCACCAATATATAATATCTCCCACTTTTGAGGTCATTTTTGACAAAAGATGTATAAATTTGGTATTGCGAGAAAGGAAAGAAGCTGAAATGCAAAATATTTCAATCTTACAAGGTACTTTTGGGGAAAATACACATAAATGTTGTGTCGTGACAATTGAAATAAGCACCAACATATAATATCTCCCACTTTTGAGGTCATTTTTGACAAAAGATATATAAATTTAGTATCGCGAGAAAGGAAAAAAGCTGAAATGCAAAATATTTCAATCGTATAAGGTAATTTTGGAAAATTTACATATAAATGGTGTGTCGCGACAATTGAAATAAGCACCGACATATAATATCTACCACTTCTAAGGTCATTTTTGACAAAAGATGTATAAAGTTGGTATCGCGAGAAAGGAAAAAAGCTCCATTATTAAAGGGCACTTGAAAATTTCTTTCATATTTTCTTAATCTTAGATAATATGTCTATTTGAAAAAAAATACAACATGAATTTAATACTTAATAACCAATCAGAACTCAGCTTTAGTATTCACTCCTCTATAAAATCTTGGGTACACAAAAGGGAAAAACCAGTTCTATGTTTAGAAACTGTACCGTGCTACCTATGTAGGTAGCACGGTACAGTTTCTTTTTCCATGGGCGACAATACTAAAATTTTCAAGATTTTCACCTATTCATAACTTTCACCCGGGATATTGTAATTTGATCCCTTGTAGAGCATCCATTTAACTTTGAAAAAATACCAGTGCCAACTATTTTTTGCGCCAAAACCAGGACATATCTAATCTAGAGACATACAGAGATTAGCAACTAATAGAAATCGTTAACATCACGCATGTAGACTCGCTCCAATGATTCAGCACTAGAATTCGTTCGGAATCATTGTGCCTGTTCAGGTAAACTCTGACTAAAATTACGAGGAGTTCCGAACGAATTCTAGTGCTGCATCATTGGAGCGAGTTTACATGCGTGATGTTAACGATTTCTAGTAGTTGCTAATCTCTGTATGTCTCTAGATATTGATAGGCATTTAATTCAATTAAAATCAAATAAAAACCTAACTGTGTNCCCCCCCCATTTTCCATATTGCTAGGAAACAGAAAGGGCTAATGGTGATCCTGAATGCTTACAACAAGAAGAATCTAAAATCTAAAGTGAGGAACCCTATTAAAATGAAATTAAAAAAAAATTATAAACATAAACGCATCGTTTTTTTTTTTCGTTTGTTTGAAAATGATCCTTTTCAAAATTGTACAGGTTTTACAGGTATGTGAACAATCGAGTATCCTTGGATATGGGTTTACCCATATCTTATCTTGTTAATGACGGTGTCGTCCATTGGAGACGAATATTAACATTGTTTGTATTTACGAGAAACCTTTGCCGAAAATATCCGGAATATTCAGACAGACTCTGGGATGTGTATCATAATACTGTAGACAATCTGAACATTCCTTCTGAGGTCTTCGTATTGAGCCGAGACGACGAGAACGGTGGAACATGAATGAAAACCTTATATTCGTAATATTATTATAAGGAATATAACAGGAAACACCTACAATGGAAACACCTACAACTTTTATGCATGCAATTAGAAACTTAATAATTGTTTGAAATGTGTTGAAATTTGACGAAATAACGAAAATTGTAAATAGCTATTGTAAACATAAAACTCTAAATCGGAATGTCTTGTTTCTTTATGTATTTTAATGAAATAAAACACACACACTTACGCATTCGTTGCCCTTCATCGTGGGTTGGGCAAACTTTTTACAGAACGGGTGAAATTCTAAAATAAAAAAAAATGCAATAACAATGGCAATTCAGAAATGGAAATGACACGATAAAAACAAAAACATAAAGAAATTGAACAGAAACGCCACGAAACTTAAGCGCTAACAATGTGAATCCACAAATAACTGGGGATATTGTCATTGTCATTATTATACAAAGTAACAAATATACCTGTCTCATCTATATATAAAGCTACCATATGGTACAATATTTAACAGGCAGAAAAAAATCTCTTTGCATATATATCTGCCATCGTTTATTTTTTAACTTTTGTTGTTTTTTCTGAACAGTACCCAATCAATAAGATGCCTTTCTTTGAAACATAAAATCTCAAAATAGCCATTTAAATGTGGCATTTGTGAGCGATACATGTCTCTTCTAAATTAAATCCTTTAAATACATGACAAGGTGTCCTAGAATCTGAAATAAATGTCCTCATCGCAACTGAAAGAAAAGAATATTTTGCTAAGTTTTTACGTCGTATATGCCTTTTTACAACGAACTCATACTGTGGTTCCTTCCCAGCTAACATAAAACTCGCCATGTAGATTTTAAATTGTTGGCATTCGTAAGTAAGGTACGGTCCTGTTTTTCTTTGTAGTTAGTCATTGACAGACGAGGCAAGACGTCCGAGAACGTAAGGTCGTCGCATTCAGTATAAGAAAATTGAGAGATCTCCCTTTTCTCTGTACCGATTTCTGCTTTCATCCGATGGAGTAAATCTATATAAGATCGTAGAGTCCAAATAAAGCTCTCTATCTATAACCAATAGAGTTTTTGGTGTCTTTAAATAAATCCAATTCCTATGGCATACAGATATCTTTGTTATCTTTGCCGAAATACATTATTATCTCAGCTCTATCCTATCAAAATCAAATGGTCCAAATTCCAAGTTTAGTTTTTCGTAATCCTCTTCACCACAGTTGTATCCTTCTTATCTATCTTATCCTTGTTTCTTTTTTTATCGTTCATTCCTTTATTCCTTTGTTTTGTTCAGCTGTATTGTATGTTTTCTTTTTTTTTTCCTCCTTCTTTACGAGCCTTTACTCTTTGCTTAATATCTCATTACAGATTGTTATGCCTCATCACGCATCTCCTTTTGATATCATTCGAAGTAGCCTTGTGCTTTTGTTATTGCTTGTAGACATCATACAAACTATAGGATTCCTTCCTATGCAATACTAAATCTCACAATACCTATTATAAATTATTATTTGTGAATGACGTATATACCTGTTTTTTACAAATTAGATCCTTCAAAGACAAATGACAAGTTGACCTGGAAAGTGATGTCGGTAATAAACGAAGTACTAACGTCAGCTGGAAGAAAATGAAGATCCTCTTGCTACTATAACGTAGTCCATGACATGTATATATGTCGTTTTTGTTAACAGAAAACACATATAATGACTATCCATCAATAGACCTCTACAAGGCTAAATTAAAATTTTAAGTGTACGTCAGCGGCTCACATTCCTGACTCTTCTAATGTAAGTCATTCAACTACAAGATGAGACGTCCGAGAACATTTTTTTCGGCAATACAAGTATTTGCATCCCAAGATCTCTCTTAATATTACTACATTCTTTCTTCCGGTACAGTAGATATACATAAAGTTGTAGATCAAAAATAAAGCTTTCTATCTAGGACCACTCGATTTTTTGTTCTTCAAATAAATCGAATCCCCATGATATACTGATATCTTTGCTTTCGTCGCTGAAATACAACATTACCAGAGCTTTATTCTGTGTCAAAAACGGAGTATCCCAAATCCAAGTTCAGTCGTTTGTACACTTTTATTCTTCTTGTCTCTTGTATCCTCTGTTTTATTTGTTCTCTTCCTTTGATCAGTCCTTTGTTCTCGGTCTTCACCCACGAAAATCTCATTTCTTGATACTACTACTTCAATCAAAGATGGTATCATGACAACTGACCTTCATACTAAGACAACAGACAAACATTTGTACCTCTCGCAAAGAAGCTGCCACCCTAGACACTGCACTCGCAGCATACCGTATAGCCAGGCAATTCGCATTAAGAGACTTTGTTCCAATGAAAATCTTCAGAAACATCGACTCGGAGAGCTCCGTAAACATCTTCTCAATCGTGGTTATGACGACGGCATGATTACCAAAGCCTTCGAGAAAGTAAATACCAACCCAAGGGACTCACTTTTAGATTACAAAGGAAAGAAATCCACAAATCTCAGAATCCCATTGGTCACAACCTACCATCCTGGTCTGAGAAATTTGTCATCTATCATAAAAAAACATTGGGGGCTGATTGAAAACGATCATAATTTGAACAAAATATTTCCGGAACCACCAGTGATGGCATTCCGGCGACCAAAGAGTTTACGTGACATTCTTGTAAAATCCAAAATTAAAAAAGTACCCCAACGATTCCAGGCGTGTTTAAACCTTGTGGACGCAGCAATTGTAAGTGTTGCAAATCAGCAATCACTGAGTTTAAATTTAGGAGCGAGGTGATCAAGGAAGAATACACAGTCTATGCAAATTCCAACTGCAAGTCTTCAAACTGCATTTACATCTTGACATGTGAACCGTGCAAAAAGCAGTACATTGGGGAAACATCAACACCCTTCAATTGAAGATGGAACAATCACCGCTGTTTTTATACTAAAAATCGAAATGTCCCACTAACCCGTCATCTGAGATCAACTGGCCATTCATTTGACAAAGTGAAATTCCAAATTATTGAGGTAAATCATTCATGGACCGACAAAGAGAGAAAAACACGAGAACGTTTCTGGATACATCAACTGAAAACTCTTGAGCCTCATGGAATAAATAAACGAGATGCGAAAAACCTTGGATAATAGAATAATATTTTTAGAAACAAATATACCTATTTGCGGCTTTTCCATTTTAATCCTTTCATTTTTTGTCGAAATCATTTTTATTATACCGGAGAGGGCTTAATTTCCTACCCCTACCCATTTTTTAAGATTAAATCATGCATTATGAATATCTAGATTTTCAGTAATCCAATGTTTATTTTCATATACATGTTTTTAGATTTTCGCTTCCGTGTTATGGGATGCAATGTACATAAAACGACAAACATTTTTTGTGATAAGAAGATTAGTGTCAGATTTCATATTCAGACGCCATCATCATTCGCTTGAGAAAAGTTCTTTGTGAACTGAAACGTCGCGTTTTATTTTAAAGTTATTGTTACATGAAAATATAACAATTTAGTGTTGTTATAATTATAACACATAGACATTTATATTTCTTTATTAATTTGTAATTGTATCAATTAACTTATGTTTTATCGATCCAACACTTAGTAAACAAGGCAGTTTGTTGTTACCTATAGACATTATAGACTTCAAGATGAAGAGCAACAATAAAAGCGTTGTTCCGTTGCTTATTTGCCATGTGTTTGTAGAGACTTTGTCTCATTTGCATTTACTCCATATCCCTTCATGATAATTATATATATATATATATATATATAATGTTTGTACAGATGTATATGTGTAAAAATATCTTTAACAAAATGTACTTTAAGCGAAGCAATAAGTCTTACGCTTTCATATTTTCTGGACTTGTATTATATATTTATATAATTTTAAAATGTATGTAACAGCGAAATTTAGTTATCATGATACGAAGTTTGCTCATTAATCGAAGTAAATAGTTCTCTAATTAGTGGCGGTGCAAGGAAATTAGCCTGGGATCCTGGCCCGTTTGCTGTCGCGGTAGCCAGCTGGGCCAGGATCCCAGGCTACAAGGAAATAAACCCATTCACGATAAGTGCGGTCCTGAATTTTGCACATGCGCTCATATGACTTATTAAATACAACGTCATAATATATATGTGATGTCTTGAGTAATTATCGTACGACATCATTTTTGCGGGAACCGTTTTTAGTTTTCACTCAAAATCATAGGAACGCAGTAATTGTGAAAGGTTCTTTTCCTTTGTGCTGACGTAACATATTTAGATGTAAGTAGGAAATATCTGGCGCCAAAACCTTAATAACCTTAAGAAATTACTAAAACTAAATCAGACCGCATAAATACAACAAAGTCTGAGGTAGGTACCTAAAGAACCATAATCGACATGAAATGCGGAGCATTTTATGCATATTCATCATGACGTTTTAACTGCGTAACACTGATAACGTTGAAATTTCGTACAGACTTCTTCCACTGACATGCTTTTTCGGCGCAATAAAAGGCAAAGCCGGGGAAAATCCGTTACCTACGTTACCTACGTTTCTACAAGTAGGCATTGAGATTGTACTACACCATCCTTTAGCACCATTTTTACAGCCTTTGGCTACGCCTTAAGCTGTACAGAAATGCGCCAGGGGGGTACAATCCCAATGCGTAGGTAACTGATATTGTTTTGCATTCATACAATGTTTTATTGTAACTCGAAATATTATCAAATGCCAAAAGGATATGGAGTAAAAGGGGCATTTTATAAAGTCTCTACAAATGCATGATTAAATGAAGCAATGGAACAATGCTTTTATTGCGCTTCTTCTTAAAGTCACCATGAAGACTTCAACAATAAGCTGTGCTCATTCCTCATGGTATGTTCAAATACAAATGAATAACAGTAAAACCATGAAATAGACAAAAATATTTTTCCATTTACAGGGTACATGGCAGGTAAACAATTTGCGTTGAAAGGCAGTGGGACAAACTATCTCTGTTTAC
This sequence comes from Modiolus philippinarum, assembly GCA_002080025.1. Classification (NCBI taxonomy): domain Eukaryota; kingdom Metazoa; phylum Mollusca; class Bivalvia; order Mytilida; family Modiolidae; genus Modiolus; species Modiolus philippinarum. Next base: position 144,588 of record MJUU01059548.1, on the reverse strand, counting down.
CTGATGATCCACAGAAAGGGATATTTCCTCCTGTCTTGATAACATATAATACGGGAAAAGCGGGAGAACTGTATGGCGTAGGGTATGAGTTTACAGGTGCGTAAAATAAATAAAAAATAAAATTAAATAGATAGCGGTGAATTTTCAAGATTTCTTAGTTAAATAAATCTGATATTGTCACTGGTGAAATAAAGGATTTCTAGTCACTGGAAGAAGTGACGTAACAATTTCACGTCAATGTCTTTGTCAAGAAAACTGGCTCATTAAAATGAAAAAAAAAATAATCCGCATCTCAAATCTCGGTTTTGAGTAGAAAATCTATAGAGCCTATGACATTTTGCGCCGATTTCATAAATTGCAAATTTTTCATTTGCGCCTATATCAATTTTTTCATTTGTGCCTTTTTTTTTCATATGACAAAAGTAAATTACATTTACTATGCATTAAAAGAAGATATCTTGGTTAAACCTGAAAATGAGCGGTGTTAAAATACCGAAAGTGTATTACTGCTCCATTTAGAATATGCTTCATTTTTCGGTATTTTGTTACTTTTTTACATTTATTTTTGAAATGGCAAACGTTAAAACTTCCAAGAAAAAGGTTGGAGCTTAAAAGTTGAGATTAAAAAAAAAATAATATCTACGAAGGACTTATATCAAATAATTCTACAATACCTTGAAAATATTAATTTAATCTGGCTTTTAACTGTGAAGTATGGCACTGTACATTACTGATATCAATGTAGTACTAATACGTCTTGTATACACAGAGCCACTACAGGTTCCATTGGTATAAATATGCATTTAGTTAAAAACTTGCATTTATTTTTTCTATTCCATATTTATCTTTTTTAATCTCTGTAATATTTTTGTAAAAGCAGTTTTTAAAATTTCGTCAGTATAGTGTAAAAAAATGAAAAAAATACGAAATTAACAAATAAAAAATCGGCGCAAATGAAAGAAATAATCGGCGCAAATGAAAGGAAACATCGGCGAAAATGAAAGGAAAAATCGGCGAAAATGCAAAACGCCGAATCTATATAATAAAAAGCATAGCTAATCGATTGTCATGAATTTTAATAAATATGTCACTTATGTCAATCAACGCAGTGGATTAAAGTCGTAGCGGAACAAGTTCCGCAACTCTTTTAATCCTTCTGTGTTGTTCGACACTCGTGACATTATGATTGATATAGATGACGATAAAACTAGTTACATTACAATTATTCAAATTACATGTTATATTGAAAATTTACGACGTATAGCGCAACAAGTGTATTTTTAATAAATTATATTTATTGAATTACCATTACTTGAAGATTGTTTGCATTGAATTTTCATTACCATTACATGAGATTTGCAAAGAAATGCATTAAATTACAATTACTTTAGCTTTGTAATCCATTGAATTACCATTACATTTTGACATTTTGTCAACAAATAAATCAACTCAGATATACATCTCTATACTTTTGCTGGAAAACAAAAAAAAAAGGTGAATGGTCTAAAGTGTTTGAATTTTATCATCCAACAAAATTATATTTTTGCAACAATATAAAATCATAAAATTTACTTAAAATTAAAACACCACATCCTGCCTACGATTTAAAATTACAGGTAATTGAAATGGTATAGAAAATGTTTACAGTGGACAACAATGTCTTAATAATTTAATTTGAGACTAGTGTTAATTAAGTTTGTTTTTACAACAGAGTCCAAACTTGAATCTAATTACTAGTATAGAAATGTATTGTATCAAAAACTTGTCTATAGTATGACTTCACTATTTTTTTTTGTTTAGGGGGGTTCTTTAAGGTAATGAATCGATACACACACCCTAATGATTGCTTCTGCCAATGAAATTAAAAATTACAAATGATCATTCCTTTGGATAGTAAAAAGGGGAAAATCACATACAGGCTTGTAGACCAAAAGAATGTCCTTACATTTATACATGTTGTACATTATCATTTGATTAAACCCTGATTAAATTCTTATATTTTATACTATTCATCATTTGGGACATAACAGATTATATTTCTTTACATGTTATAACTTAATTCCGTTTTATTTGGATTTTATAAAATTAAAATCATGCAGTAAAATGGGTGGTTAATTATAATGACATTGCCTACTAATATTTAAGTCTAATTTTTATATTTTTTTTTTCTGTTAATCATTCTCTATGTTTGTACAGCAGAAAATAGTAATGCAGCAATGTAATGCAGTGTAATGCATGAATTACATACATTTTTGTGATAGTAATGCATAGAATTACCATTACATGTAATGCAAAAATTGGTGCATTACACATTACATTGAATTACTTGAAAATATGTAATGCATTGCAATGCATTACCATTACACATTAGCATTACCCCATGCCTGATGTGACTGATAAAAAATTATATATTAATATACTTTATGTACAATTTATATGTTTTATACTCCATAAATTTCGTAAGATATTTGAAAGAGGGGGTAAAAATACCATGACTGACCAAACTTCACAATTTACAGATTGGGTTCAAAGTTCTGTTTTCAGTTTTTTCTTCAAGATAGAGAATAAACATATGAGTGTACATTGTATTGTTTTCCCGAACTTGGATATATATATCCTTTAAATAGGGGCTCAAAATCAAGGGGCTTCAAAATATCAGATGGTGGTTCAAACATCCATGATAGGGGGTCAGAATATCCCCAGAGATAGAGATGGGCAACGATTACAGACACCAGTAAGCAATAGGCTCAGTAAGTCTTGTTCAATATTGGAACTTCCTGGTACATAATTTGTACCCAGAAGTTGCATTTTTAACAGAAAAATATGACGTTTCAAGCAAAAAACTTTGACGTCATAATCCTGCAACGTCATGTTTCGGCATGAAACGTTTTCAAATTTCAATTTTATGGTGATTTCTCGGTGTCACATGACGAGACTTACAGACCCTATTAAAAAACGATATTTTTGATAATTTTGTGTTATCGATTAATAAACGATTACATGACTTACTACTGTGTAATCGCTTATATTTCAATTACACTATGTATCAACAAAGTATATGTTATGAAATCACTTAAGGGACTTCACAATATTCTGTCAAGTATTTGTTTCTTTGTTCATTTTTCTCACAATCTTTTGAGTGTACATTGTATTGTTTTGCCAAACTTAGATACGTATCATTTAAAATACTCATTTGTTTATATTATTTTTGTTATATAAAAATCTAATAACACTGCATTTTTTTCTTTAATTAATCTGATCTATTTGATCCTTGATCTTGACCTCAGTAATATGTCCCGGATGTAGTGATTAACAGTTGCAGGTATATAATTTTGTAAAATTGTTTAGATGATGGATTATCTAATTAACATAAAGCACAGACTAATCGATATTTATTATACAATAATTGCACAAATCTGTCATCTTTGTATATTGAGAATTTATCATTCATTAGTTTTGTTTCATGTTGGGGACAATGTTTTCATATGCAACAATAGTAGTATTATACTTGAGCGAGACCAGGCCTCACTCAAGTATAATACTACTACAAATTTTGACCCCCAAAAAACCCTCAAAAGACCTAAAAATGACATAAGTTTTATCAAAGAAGCAAAAACAGCACAAAAAACCCTATATTTTTTGACCCTCAAAAAAAAAAAAAAAGGCACAAAAACACCCCCCAAAATAGTTACACAGAAAAAGTGATAAAAAAATTTTTGACCCCCCTTCCCAAAAAACAGCAGAAAGGAGAAAAAATTTATACAGGAAAAAGTAAGAAAAAAACCTAAATAGTACCCCAATAAAATGTGTTTATTCCTTATACTAAAAAAGCAATTGATTTACTTGGTTTACCAATATTGACTATTACTTAGCAACAATCTAACATAGTATTGATTACAACACTTTACTTCATTAAAAATTTAAATTACAAACCAAGCTTATTTTGTAGTAGCTATTGATTTCAGACTAATAAAATTTAATTGGAAAAATGTTCTTTCAACCGATGCCAATGTGTAATTTCATTTCATTTAAACGTAAGCAAGACGGCTTCACTCAAGGAAATTTCACATTATCCAGACAATGCTATTTCATAAATATCAATGGACGAACGCAAAAGTTTTGAGGGGACTTTAAAGAAATTGAAAATGCTTTGTGTGAAAAACCCGAAAAAAGGAATGACAAAGATAGAAAATTGTTGTCATC
>MJUU01059548.1:96457-130249 GCA_002080025.1 Modiolus philippinarum | reverse complement strand
TTCTTTATCTATTTTCATTTTTTCTGGTGCTAAAGGATATTTATATGTTTTCTTTTTACATTTATTTGTGTACTCTAAGTCACATTCAATTATACAAACTTTTCCTTTTGGAATATTTTTATAGTAATCAGGATCTTTTTCCCATTTAAAATTTTTTGTTGGTAATTTTTGTGACATTGCCCAACCATATAAATTATTTGCATCAAGATATAATAAATATTTTTCTAATAAGACATCATCTAAGTTTCCTCCATTCTTTAATATTTTTAAACATTCTTTCATTTCATTTTTATCTATTATTCTTTTTTCCATTATCATAGTTATTTGTATATTTATTAAATGCTTTTACATGTCTTGGTCCTAGAACACCAGAAAACCCTCCTCTTATTCCTTTTTCAAACATTAATAACATATCATAATCAGTTAATAATTCTAGTTTTATTTTTGTATGTCTTAAACCACATTGCCATGTTAAACCAGGAGCAGAATAACAATAACATGGATCTATTTCATGATGTTTTAAAAAGAAGTTTCTATATTTTTCAAAAGCATCGGCTAAGATAAGAACATCTGTTTTAAGATATAAATTATGATAATCTAATAAAGTTTTACAATTATAATGTTATCAAACTTTTTGTGCATGTTCATACTCTTCTTTTGTAATTGTTTTTTTGGTTTAATGTTGAATAAAATTCTTTAATATCTGGAAGTTTTTTATCTTTAAATTTTTCTATAGAATCAATATATTCATATGGATAATATCCTTTTTGTTTTAAAAGATTTGTATTACCTTTAAATTCTTTTTCTAAAATAGGAAATTCTTTCATTGATTTAGCAATCTCTGCTAAACTTTTATCCGTAAATCTATATGAATCTACGAATCTTAATTCTTTATAACTTGATCCATAATCTATTGAAATGTATTCTTCTGAGTTTTTAGAAAGAGGTTTTATTTTATTATATTCATCTTTATATTTCATAAGTTCTTCAATAATAAAATGGAAGTCGTAATTTGACCCGTTATGAAAAAATACGGGTATTAATTTTGTTGCTTTACCTTCTTTTGTGTTACATGACTGACAAGATGCTCCTCTATATTTACCAGAAAGATGATTATGTTCTCTTATTTTATTATTTTCTTGGAATTCTTTTTTACAAATATAACATTCAGTTGCTTCTTGAAATTTTTCTTCTTCATCCTTATTTAATTTTGGTTCTTTCTTCTCATTAAGGTAAATATTATAATTTATTTTTTTAAATATTTTTATTACTTTTTCTACATATTTTTCTGCTGCATCATTACCAACATAAGAAAAGTATTGTGATTTAAATATTTCTGGATAATCCGAATGAACATAAATACCATAACTAATAGGTTTTTGTTTTCGTATTGGATTTGTATATGATTCATCTGGATTTTGTTGAGTTGTAGATATTAGAATATTATTTGATTCAAAATTAGAATAGATAACAAATGGTAATTTATTTTTAAAATGATGATTTTCAAATTTAAGAATATTTTTCCCTGATTTAGGCAATATAGCTCTACAACATCCGTGATTATAACATGTTTCTTTATGCATTATTAATGTTTCTTCTCTTTGAAATCCTTTCATACAATTTCTACATATAAGTAATTTATGATTATTTTTATCACACATAAAACTATCTAAATCTTTAATTAAACAATAATGGGCATTTTCATTATTTTTAATGTATAAAAGATCAATTACAATTTCACTTTCTACGTTTGATTTACTTACCGGATTTAAAGATTCTTTATTTGTTTGGTCCTTTAACTCAAATACATTTATACTTAAATTATTCTGTTTCTCTACTTTTGGGATATCTTTATTGCTACAGGATATTCAATTCCTTTCATGTTAATTTTATTTTCATATGCTTTATATTTAGCTACTCTTTCTTTATGTTCATGAGCAAGATATAATTTTGCTAATATAGACCATAAAAAACATTTGTTGTCATTTTTATTTTGAACATTGATAATATTTCTTGATTTAAATTGAAGAGGAATATAGGATGAAGCTTTCAGATAATCATATTTATATTGTTTTACTTTTACACTTTTAATATTTTTAAAAACAAAACCAGATCCTTTTTCTTGAAATTCATCTATCCAAGCTTTAAATTTATGTATTAAAGATTTATAGAATTTAGATATATTATTTTGTGTTATGATATATTCAATAGGATGAGAATAATGACTTTCTATGATATCAAATGACATAGGTGTTCAAAATTCACTTGTTATTATCACTTTTATTTTTACAGGAAAATGATTAATAACTATTTTATTTTTTAATAATTTTATATATTTATCTATATCGTCCTCGAGTATATCATCAATATCAGTTTCAGTAATAAGATCTTTAAATGTTTTGGTTTTTTTACTGACCATTTTTATTAAATAAATTTTTAATTATGATTTTTAATAATTTTATTTTTTAAATAATAATTCTTTTGATAATCTGGATTTCTTTCTATAAATTCATTATAAGCTTGTTTATACTTTTCTTTATTTTTTTCTCGATGATTTATTTTAACAAAGTATAAACATTCTTTACATTTTGCTTTTAATCCATCATATGCTTTGGAATCTTTATAATAATTATTATATGTTTTATATTCATTACATTTTATACAGATTTTCCCTTCTGTCATTTTTAAAAAAGAATTTTTATTTATTTAAAATGGCGCTATCGAATCTAACAACTAGATTAGCAGATGAATTACATCGTAGAGTTGTAAGTGTTTTTCCCAAAAGACGTGTTTATGTTCATTCTGTTGATCAGACATGGGCAGTTGATTTAGTAGATATGCAAAAATATTCAAAACAAAATAAACATTATAAATACTTATTAGCAGTTATAGATGTATTTAGTTAATATGGGTGGTTAATTCCATTGAAAAATAAAACAGGAGTAACGGTAAGTGAAGCATTTAAAAAATTATTTAAAGAAAGAAAACCAATGTACATTTGGTCAGATAAAGGATCTGAATTTTATAATCGACAAGTAAAAGAATTGTTAAAAGATAATAACATAAAATTATATTCAACTGAGAATGAAGAAAAATCTAGTGTAGTAGAAAGATGGATAGGAACGATGAAACAACATATGTATAGATATTTTACAGCCTCTGGAACTTTTAAATATTATGACGTATTAGATCAATTAGTTAAAAACTATAACAATACAGTACATTCTTCAATTAAAATGACACCAGTTGAAGCAAGTAAATCTAAAAATCAATCAAGAGTTTATAAAAATTTATATCCAGAAAAAGAAGAAAAAATTAGAAAACCTAAATTTAAAGTAGGTAATCGTGTGAGAATAACAAAGAAGAAGGGTAAATTTGAAAAGGGTTATACAACTCGATGGACAAGAGAAATATTTGTAATTGTAAAAGTTTTAAATACAAATCCTGTTACTTATAAAATAAAAGATTTAAAAGGTGAAGAAATTATAGGTTCTTTTTATGAAGAAGAATTACAGATAACAAGTTTTTAATTTTTTTCCCTTCGCTGTATATCCGGAATTTTTTGGGGAAGGGGGGTCAAAAATTTTTTTATCACTTTTTCTGTGTAACTATTTTGGGGGTGTTTTTGTGCCTATTTTTTTTTTTTTGAGGGTCAAAAAATATAGGGTTTTTTGTGCTGTTTTTGCTTTTTTGATAAAACTTATGTCATTTTTAGGTCTTTTGAGGGTTTTTTGGGGGGTCAAAATTTGTAGTAGTATTATACTTGAGTGAGGCCTGGTCTCGCTCAAGTATAATACTACTAACAATTAATACAATTTTTCTGTAACAATCAACCTTATTAAGGGATGCATAGTCACATACTTCCTTGAAATTTCGTCCACTAATTTAAGTCTATGACTAAAGAACTAAAGTGACTCACAAACTTGTCCCGATGGTTGGTTTCAATGGCAACAGGCACCATGGCTTTGAGGCTAAAATATGATGATTTAGAGCTGAAAAAACAGCAAAATTTAAATAGATAGGGTTCTGTGAACGTATGTTCTATAAATGTATGTCGTTATGCATTTTTTTTACTAATTAAGGTTACATTAAATATTCTACTGTTATATTGAGGTTAAGATTTTTTCATTATTTTTATGTCTGTTAGGTGTGCAGGGTTGAGGCACACAGAGGTCTTTGGTCATTTTGAGGATTGCTCATTTTGGCCGATTTTAGGGACTTGTACCCTAAATATGCAACAATGATGGGAAATAACAAGATTACAGTGAATAAGTACTAGGCTTGAATTGACAATTTATGGAATGGAAAAAAATTGATGGAGCTATTGTTGCTAAGGTGGCCACTATGGTGACAAAAATAGGGAATTTTGCACTTTTTCAAGTACTGATTTTCCAGATTTTGCAGATCTGACATTTATAAGATTCCTGAAATGAAGTTAAATGCTTTTTTTTCTTTTATACACACTAAATAATAAATGCTATTTTAAACAAATACAAACAATTTGATTCTGTTGCGATGATAGGAAATAATGGCAATTATTTACCTTTGTCGTCTCTTTTTTCATACAATTTAGAATTCCAAATGTCTCTTAAAATAAGTAAAATTAATGATTTGACACTGTCAATGTCACTTGATCATTATAAATCATCACAAAAATTACCAACTATACCTTGGGTAATCGGGTGGCTGTTATTGTTGCAAAAAAGTGTTAAGTTTTGATTTTTCCGAAGTTGTTTTTTTTTTCAGGTATATACTGAGTGCCAATGAAAACGCAACACCTGATATTTTACATTTTAGAAATCTCCTAGGTCGAGCTAAATGATTTTTCTAAATTGTTAAGCAAAGTATCTGCTTAAAGTTTTGCATCCATTCATCTGTAGTCCACTCTTGAAATTTTGCCACGTCCTCAAAATTTGACTTAGTGGCCACTATCAAAATTTCTAAATTGTCTGAACATTTCAATCACACTGACGAAAAATTAATGAAAAATGACTCATTTTTCAAATTATGAGTTCCAATTTTGTCAAGAAATTGTTTAGAGTTCTAATTTGTCAACAATAGGCTCTCAAGAGCCTGTATCGCTCACTTGGACTCTGACTTAATAGACAGTCTTTGTTAACTGATCTAAATTAAACCATGGTTCCATTTTGTCAAGCGGTCTCTGCCGACAAGAGTTGGGTTCAAGTTGCAGGGGGACAACCAAGGACTTGTGGCCAAGTTTGGTTCAAATTGGCTAAGCCGTTGCAGTGAAAAAGATCTTTGAATGTGTTTTCCCATACTGTCCAATGTTTAATATGTTTGTTGCTGGCATCTTGGATATAGCGCCAGACATAAAAAAACACCTTTTTTGTAGGGACCACCAAGGGACTATTAGGTTTGGCTCCAACGGTATCAACAGTTTCAGAGGAGAAAATCTTCGAGTGTGTTTTCCTCATACAGTCCAATATTAAAACAATGTTTCCCGCTGGCCTCCATCTTGGACAAAGCAAGGACCTGAAAAACGCCTTTTTGAAGGGGACCACCTCATAACTACTGTGTCCAATTTTGGTTCCAATTGACTACAAAAAAGATCTTTTAATGTGTTTTCCCATAGGGTCAAATGTTTAAACAATGTTACCCGCTGGCGGCCATCTTGGATAAAGCATGGACATTAAAGCACCTTTTTTTGTAGGGGACCGCCTAAGGACTATTGTGATCAGGTTTGGTTCCAACTGGCTAAGCAGTTTCAGATGACAAGATATTTGAATGTGTTTTCGCATAGGGTGCAATTGTAAAACAATGTTTCCCGCTGGCGGCCATCTTTGATATAGCGCGGACCTGAAAAGCACCATTTTTGTCAAGGACTATTATGGCCAAATTTGGGTGCAATTGCCCCGCCAGTTTCAAAGGAGAAGATCTTTGAATGTGTTTTCCCATAAGGTCCAATGTTAAAACAATGGATCCCACTGGCGGCCATCTTGGATAAAGTGCGGACAAAAAAGTCGCCTTTTTTTGTAGATGACCACCTAAGGACTATTGTGACCAGGTTTGGTTCCAACTGGCTCAGCAGTTTCCGATGACAAGATCTTTGAATGTATTTTCGCATAGGGTCCAATATTAAAACAATGTTTCCCGCTGGCGGCCATCTTGGATATAGCGCGTACCTGAAAAACACCTTTTGTGTAGGGGACCACCTCAGGACTATTGTGACCAAGTTTGGTTCCAACTGGCTCAGCATTTTCAGAGGAGAAGATTTTTGAATGTGTTTTGCAATGGGGTCCAATATTAAAACAATGTTTCCCGCTGGTGGCCATCTTAGATATAGCATGGACCTGAAAAAACACCTTTTTTATAGGGACCATCTTAGGACTATTTAGGCCAAGTTTGGTTCCAATTGGCTTGGCAGTTTCAGACAGGAAGATCTTTGAATGGTTTTTTCCATAGGGTCCAACGTTAAAACAAAGTTTCCCGCTTGAGGCCATCTTTGATATAGCGCTGACCTGAAAAGCACCATTTTTGTCAAGGACCACCTAAGAACTATTGTGGCCAAGTTTGGTTCCAACTGGCTCAGCAGTTTCAGAGGAGGAGATCTTTGAATGTGTTTTCCCATAGGGTCCAATGTTAAAACAATGGTTCCCGCTGGCGGCCATCTTACATATAGCACGAACCTGAAAAACACCTATTTTGATAGGGACCACACAAGGACTATTATGGCCTAGTTTGGTTCCAATTGCCTCCGCAGTTTTAGAGGAGAAGATCTTTGAATGTGTTTTCCCATGAGGTCCAATGTTAATGCAATGGGTCCTACTGGTGGCCATCTTGTGTAAAGCGCGAGCACATGTTTAAAGTCCATGTCATTCATTGATTAAATGAAATCTGATGCAAAACATTTGAGATGGGAAATAGTTTTATGGGGTAAAGCTTTAAGGTGGACAATAAGGAAAACAAGTTATGCGTGAATTTGCGCCAAAACACCTTTCTTATGCATTTCATTACAATTATTGCGGGTGCAAAAAAAATTAAGTGTTGCGTTTTCATTTGCACTCCATAAGGCAGAATCGGGGGTATTTTATTCATGAGATAAAATCACGTGACCACGCCCTTTTTGGGTGAATTACTCCCCTTTATTAAAGTTTAACTTCGAAAGTACATCTCAGTGTTCCGGATTATTTTCATACTACCCCCGTCTTTTTTCTAAAAGTATTGTATTAATGATATCTTCCGTAATGAAAAGTTTTTGTTGTGGGAATTTTAAAACATAAAAATTGTGGTTAAAACCAGTCTGTAGAAGGATCTCCCGTCGATGGAAAGCTTGGAATTACACATTTTCAATTTAATTTGGCCACGAATTTTCTCGAGTATGTTAAAAAGGGACAACTGTTTATGAAACTATGCCAGTTATTTTTCTTTGATGTGTATTTTTCTATCAAAGATAGCTTACTCGGCAGTTCTACAATGGCTTCCACAGTCAAAATGTCATGATCCCGCTTCGAATTTCAAACTTAATTGGCCGGAAATTTTCATTATTACAGATAAGTATTTATGTATACAATAGACGTAAACAATGTGTAGAATCTTTCTAGATGCGGACAAATATATTCTGAAGTATATTATTAGATAATTTTGCAAAATTTCAACATCTCCCATGTGTATTTCAACTAAACAAGGCCGACAAGCAAGATATACAAGATGGCCGCTATGCAAATTAGTAAAGTACCCCTGATTCTGCCATATGCAGTATATAATAAGAAATTCCCGTAAACAAAGTGATGGGAATAATTTAATTCAGTTATAAATAATGAAAGAAAGGATATGAAGTAAATGTGTAAGCCAAAATAGTATCACAGGATCCCCATATTTCAGTTTTAAGATTGTGGTCTTATAATTAGTAGTCTACCTATATTGGGTTTTAACTTGTAAACCTGAATGGCACAGAATCCATTTATTCCAATATTGCGGTGTTTCACAGTGAAGCATTCTAGGCCCTTTACCCTTTCTTTGTTACGTGAATGATATGGTCATCAGCATCAATCCGAATTGTACACTTATTTTGTAAGCAGATGACAGTACTTTTTTATTTTCACAAAAGGATCCTGATTTAATAACCGACAAACTCGGAAAAGAACTTGAATCGTGTAGCTTGTTGTTTGTTGACAAACAAACTATCTCTTCATCGAGGAAAGACTGAGTGCACATTTTTTACCAAAGCGGAAATTGACAAAAGTATCGGAATTTCAAATCAACTGTAATTGTCATGTTATAAAATCACAGAATATTTGGGTATTGAAATTGATCAAAATTTATGTGGTGAAAAAACTGCAAACTCCATCATTAGGAAAGCTGAATCTCGTTTGAAATTTATGCATAGAAAAGCGAATTGTCTGTCATCGGAAAGAAGGAAAACATTACCCATGGCTCTTATCCAATGTCATTTTGACTATGGATGTTCCTCATGGTATGCACATATATCTAAATCTTGAAACAAAAGGTTACTCAAAATAAGCATTAATATTCATCAAAAACTTGCATTGGGTTCAAGAGTGATTATAGGAACATCAGAATAACAAAGTCTGAGATATCTCAAAGTGGAGCAAAGTGTAAACAATTCAAACTGAGCCAGCGCATAAAATAAAATCTTAATCAGTACACTAGAGTTACTGTGGCCTATTGGGCCACGGATACCCCCGCCCCCACCTGTTCCTAAATTTTCTTTAATATCTGGAGAAAAGGAATTATTGGAAAATAAACAGCATACTTGACATCTACAATATGTAAGGGAGCTCATGCATAAGTTTCATGAAATTCCAATCATTGGTTCAGGAGGAGTAGTGGAAACCAGATTTTGACATCTAGCTTAAATGACAATAAAGTCAAAAACATGTCAAGAATCTGAAAAAAAAATTATTGGAAAACAAAAATCGTAGTGCATATCTACAGTATGTAATTAAGCTCCATCATAAGTTTTATGAAATTCTGATCATTGGTTTAAGGTGACTAGTGGATACCAGGTGGTCACAATATGGTTTGCATTGAGCCAAAATGACTAAGTCCAAAACATGTCGCAAATCTAGAAAAAAGGAATTATTGGACAACTAAAAATGTAATGAAGCCCCTACATAAGTTTCACGAAATTCGGATGAGTGGTTTAAGAGGAGTAGCGGATACCACGTGTTCACCATATCATGCATATGGTTTGCATTGAGCTCAAATGTCAAAAATCTGGAAAAAAGGAATAATGGGAAACAAAAAGTAAAGTGCATATCTACAATATGTAATGAAGCTCCTACATAAGTTCCATGAAATTCCGGTGAGTGGTTTAAGAGGTGTAGTGGACACCAGGTGTTCACCATATCATGCATATGGTTTCCAATGAGCTAAAATGACTGAGTTCAAAATCTGAAAAAAAGAATTATTTGAAAACAAAAAATGTAGTGCACATCTACAATATGTAATTAAGCTCTTATATAAGTTTCATGAAATTCCAATCAGCGGTTTAAGAGGAGTAGTAGATACCAGGTGGTCACTATATGGTTTGCATTGAGCTAAAATGACAAAGTATAAAACATGTCAAAAATCTGGAAAAAAGGAATTATTGGAAAATAAAAAAGTAGTGCACATCTACAATACAATCAAGCTCCTACATAAGTGTCATGAAATTCCAATCAGTAGTTTAGAAGGAGTAGTGGATACCAGCTTTTGAGTACAGAAAGACGGACGGACGGAAGGACAGAAGAATACTATATACCTACAGCAAAGCGGGGGGGGGTATAATAATAAGTTTTACATCTTGATAATCATTTATGGACGTGTGTGATTTACATCTATAGATATAAATTATAAAAAAAACAAAGTTTTTGATATCCACCAGAAATAATCATATACTGTGGGTATGAACATTTTAGTAAAAATTCTGATGTACATTAACCTTATTTAAACCTGATACCAATTTAATATCCATATATCACTATCAAATATCAGTGACACACGAGGATATTTACTCCTTCCCGCAAACTTTGGAATATCCGTAGTTTGCCAGATTTTGGTGAATTTGTTCGTTGCCTTTGATTTTGAAACTAAAACAGTGAGCAGCAATCTTTGTGACAATTTTTAATAGCCTGGGATAACTTCTCATGATACAAAAGGCAACTTCAGTTATTGTAAGTAGTTTATAAGAGTTTTACATTTTGTTCTCCAGCATATACTAGTAGATTATTTGTTAGTAAGTAATTAAAGGTGTTCACTAAAACAAATTGCACAATCTGGAATTAGAAGCACAGTTGACTTAACTAATACTTTGGTGGTGTCTTTTTTAAAAAGATACACTGGTGTATATGAATAGGAAAAAAGTGCATCATTCAGTAAAAAAATAAGCGTTGAAGTTCCATTGTTTTACTCTTTTATTTTGGACTCGATAATGTATATTGATAAATTTGAAGAGGAATTGGACAGACTACGGACATATGAACTAATTCCAAGCAATGGCAAAAGCTCAGACTAGCCTTTCAAAGTCAGTTTGAGCTATTGCCATCACACGAGGCTCATCCTCGATATGTCTTATGTCCTTCTGTTTACCTTTCTTATTTTTACCATATCCTCCGAAACCACTGAAGCAAATTAAGGTGGCTCACTAATCACATTTTTATTTTGTGTCAGCTTTTGGAATTCCTTGGGTTTTCTCCAATGCAATAGCTTAAAGAAGTTTGCACAAAGACACCCACGTTTTATTTCATGAATGCCTTCTGTAGGTCAAATTAAGACGCCTCACAAGTTTTCATAAAATTCATGATATCACTTCCTATCTTTTTGGCATAAAATAATCCTGATATTAATAAAGTGAAAATCCAGAGAAATCCAATTCCCGCCAAATTTTTAATGTATTGTATCTCCGTAAAAAGTACACTGACCTATATACTTCTTTTAAGCATTTCATTTAGTCTACAATGCTTTATCAATTAAAATAGGTTCAAAGAAATCCTTGATATAAACAGCATCAGGAGTGAGGCTATATAGAAAGCCTTGTTAAAAAATACTGATTTCATCCAGGTTAGATGTAAAGCATAGCATACGTGGCAGCCAGTAGTTTTCACATTCCATCATTGGACCCTATAAAAACAATTTAGATTTTATTTTGTTTAGACTTCATAGCTTGGCCTAGAGGCAGTTTATCCGATGAGTGATGCAGGTTCGTCCTAACTGAGCTAACATTTGTACTTGGTCAATAATGTCTCCCTTCCCTCTTTTGAGAGGGGGACTATTGTTTTTATCTGTTCATCTGACATCGGTCTGTCTGTCTCAGAATTTTATTGGCACTACTTCTCTATCATCTTTAGACAAATTGCAACCAAACTTCATAGGATTGTCGCTTTCTGTGGATACTGTGATGGCCGAATGCTTGACCTTTTTCTCACATACTAGTATATAGCAATGCCCCATTTTTACGTAAGATATTAGTTAAATTTAATTTTCGGGCACTACTTCCTTTACATCTTTGATCGGATTGCAGCAAAACTTCACATGATTGTTGACCACAATGTCTAGTTGTGAATACTAATTTCTTGGAAAGCTTTGTCAATTTATCAAAAAGTTATTTAATGGCTTAAAAACTGTAAAACTGAGAGTGCAGTGCTTTACTTCCATTGTAGTACAGCATCTGTATCCAGTATCTCTGCACTTCTGCATCAAGGCAAATATCATAATTTCAGTAATCAAGCTCACCTGGAATAGCTAGGGGGAGCTTTTGCACTTTGTGTCCTTCCGTCCGTCATTATTTTTTCATTCAAACATCTCTGAAACTGCTCAGCCACTTTGATCCAACTTGATCACAAAAGTCCTTTGGTAGTTCCCAGTAAAAAGTGTCAGACATTTTCAAAGGTGGACGCTAGCTGCACACATAGATAGAGTTTAACATTCGACTTCTTTAGAAAAACTTCTAGCTATTTATTCCAAAAAAACATTGGTAGACCAAAAGATGCTCACAATAGTCGTTGGATTGCTCTTTTAAATATAAGGTCCCTTTTTAATCAAAATGGTTTTAATCCCAGCAAGGTACATAGTAATCACTCTGCCTGTCCGTTGGTCTGTCAGTCATTGTATCTTGTCAGTGCATGTCCTTCTATATTGGCTCATTGGATATTGGTTAAATATTACTCACTTACAGTATATAACCTGCAGATGTGCATAAAGTAATGTGTTTACTGTTCAAAATATTTCTAATGAAAAAATTGGAGGTACCTTAACAGTGCTTGTCCTCCTAAATCGGTCATCGGATTATAGTGAAATGTTACACAGTTGAAATTATTACCTGGAGATGTGCATGAAGTAATATGGTAGGTGTTCAAACTTTTGAAGGAGAGATACCAAATTCCATTTTTATGAATGTATATACTATACAAGTTGAATTAATAATTCAACTTGTATATACATTCTGCAAAATAGAATGTGGGGGTATCTTTTTGTGGCATTATTCCCTTTCCTTCTCATTTCTAGAAGAAGTGCGTCCATTGTAACATTCAATATTATATGATTAAGAACATGCAAAGGGTAGTGTTGACCAAACTTTGAGTTAAGACATGCTTAAATAAATAAGATGTTTCTAGTTACACCAATACTTTATAAAAGGTTATCAAAGATTGCCAAGCCAATACCCTCAACTTTAAGATAGCTTCTAGTTACAGGAATATTTTAAGATCATCTTAAGTATGAGAAAAGGGATGGTCTTATAAATAAAGGATGCATCAATTTTAAGGGCTGTCAATCATTTCAAGACGGCTTCTAGTAACAATCTTTGTGTCTAAGACTATCTTATGATGGTCTTAATAGGTAAGACAACTTCTAGTAGTTACTGGCCCCAGGCTGTATTGGATTTTATTCGTATGTTTGTTACTACATGGAAACGGGACAGAGAAAGGGGGGATTTGGTACCCATAAACTAGTTTAACCATACCGCTGATTATTGTTAGTGCTGGTATCAAGTCTGGCTGTCCCTAGTTCCTATCTTTGTTTACGTTTGTTTTATTTGTGTTTTCTTGTGTAATTCCCTGGCAGATTGTAGCATGTTGTTATAATTTAAAGTCATTGTAGATACTTCCTGTAATCCGTTTTTATTCCAATATATTTTTCTAGCAATTGATCAGAGTAGAAACCCATTCATTACAGACGACAATGATGTTCCGTGCGCTGTTTGTCTGACTGATAAGAGAACAGTGTTGATGATCCCTGGAAGAATTACATGTTACTTCAGATGGAGTTTAGAATATACAGGCTATCTGATGACCAATCTTGTTGGTACAGATTTCGCGGCAACAGAATACGTTTGTGTTGATTCGGATGCCGAAAGCTACGGGTCAACAAACTACAACCAAGGACTGCTAACTTTTGTTGAGGTAAAGTGTGGAAGTATTCCATGTTCAAAATATCCAGATAGAACAAAACTGCCGTGTGTTGTCTGTAGTATATAGTCGTTTTTCTATGAGGATTCGTGTAGACAAGGCAGATAACTTGTATTTAGTTTATTTTGTATTCTATCTAATATATATCTATATATTGTTGACTTTATTGCCATAACATTTGTGATGTAAAATACATAATGTTGACATTAATTACAATTATTTCTTCCCAAAACTTTTCAAAGGACAAATACTAGTACTTTGGAAAGCTTTGATCGATTTTAATCCACCACATTATTTGGCCTGCATAAGGTATACTAATCCAAGCAATCTTGGTTCGTTTTCAATTGAAACTTTTCTGGGTAATTTGGATTATCATGTCAGATACGTGTATATGTAACAGCAAATCTGGGTAATTAGGGTTTATGTTTAATCCCTGACATAATCAGGGATTTCACGTAATCCCTGACTGATTTAAGGGATACAAAAGTAAGTGAGAACCGAACCGTCAATCCAAAAACGAACAATCCAAGGACAATGGCAACACCAGAAACAAAAAAGATACAGTTACAAGATATGCCTAAGAATTCTAGGGATAACATCCAATCCTTGATATTTTAACGTTTTACGTGTTTTACCTGACAAGCCGTATTCCTTGTTTTTATGCATAAAGTCAAGTTAAAGGTCACTTTCTGACAAAAATTGGCATATTTTATACATTAATGAAGAAAAGATAACAGGAAACACTTACAATGGCCGAACATTACAAATACATGCCACAATCCACCAGGGAACTGCACACGAAAAACAATAAAATTACAAATGACAAATATAGACAACGATAAGAACTCGGGATAGCCGGACTTGGTACCGGCACTAGCAACAGCTAGCGGTAGGGTTAAACCAGTTTATGGGCACCCAAACCTCCCCTTTCTCTATCCCGTTTCCCAATAGTATAAAAAAACATACAAATAAAACCCACTACAGGTAGACCACTAACTCCAAGACCACAATATTGAAAAAGAAAGAACAAGACAAAACATAATTTAGAAAGACGGGTCAGGGAATGCTCGCCGCTAAACTGCCGGCTAGCTCAATGAGCCTAGTCTGCTGGTAAAACATTGTCACACTACGGAATATTAATCAAATTCAAAACTTCCGAAGGATTTGGTAAAGATTCGTCATGGATTTCAGTAGACATCGGCGGTATCAGTGACAGGCCAGTATAATTGCAAAATCTATTTTCGCATTATATTTAAATATCAAATGTTCATATATTCTATAAAACTTCTTAAATGTGTTTTTCAATTTATGAAATATATAACCTTGTAAAAGCTTGGATGTGATAGTAAGGTTACGTTCATTAAAGTCGTCAACAGTAGAACAGACGCGTGCGAATCGTACCAGTTGAGATTTATACACCCCGAATGATGGAGCTACAGGAACGTCTCCATCAAGAAAAGGGAAATTAGTAATGGTGAAATCAAAATCATCCCTTTTATCATAAATTTTTGTTGTAATTTTTCCAGAGTTAACGATGATGGTTAGATCGAGAAAAGGACAGTATTTAGAATCATTGTTTGCTTTATTAAGTTTCAGTTGTGGTGGCTAAATGAGGTCGATATAGTCTAAAAACTGGGGGATGTCAATAGTTAGGATATCGTCGATATACCTGCTGTTATCGTTGAAAATTGAAATAAGTTGATCACCGTTTTGTATGGTTCCAGCCTGTAAGTCCCGTTCGTAACAGAACTTTTGATCAAGAGTCTTTGTACAAAATGGGTCGCACGACCTCTCGATCGTTTGTCTGAAGTGACACTCCTTACCATGGAGAGTTATATAATTTAAAACCCTGGTCAGTTATATTTGGGTATAAGCTCTTTAAATTCTTCATCATTTCGTCACGTCCAGCATGATTAATTGTTTTGTGTATTTTTATCACATAATAAATTTTCTCAATCGCCAGAAAGTTTTTTCCTCTCCTCTAGACCCTTTCTTTCCTTCGATACTTCATTACCTCACACGTTAAAGGAAAATGTCTTTTTCATTCAATATATGTTTTCAAATAAAGAAACTTATGGAAATCTATTTAAACAAGAGCCCTTAGTGCTCACCTGTGCACTTTCTATCACAGATAGTCTATAAATCTGCAAAAGTTTAAGGTTAGAAACCACCAATTCATTTCTTTAACATTTTCAGCTGAATGTCCCCATATTCAAATCTGTCTGGACAATTTATCTTAAGCAGGTTTGCTCCTCATGTTTTGGTATTTCTGCCAGATTTTCGTAATTCTCTGGTTTTATTCATTTAAAAGCCTTGTATATTTTGCGCATGGACCCCTTTTTTTCCTTAATTCTATTTATACATGTTTATGAGCATTCCGTGAAAAATCACTAAATTTATATTTATTCTGTCACATTCATATGTGGTCAAACCTTGCTAATGTTAATCCTATAAAAAAATCAAAGGAGTTCAGTTTTCTGCTAAATTTTCAATCACTTATAACTCAAAAACGAGATCATCAACCTATCTTTTTTTCACTTAAATTATTTCTTTTTTTTAATTTTCTAATATTTGAAATCCTATTTTTTTTTCATACGGAGTAGCGAACCACCTTAAGTTTAACCTGTATGAAACCATATATTTTCCGAAAAGTTGCATATCTCGTCAACATCATATCAAAATTTCAGTATACCTTTAAAGCCTTCCAAGAGAGTTCCAAAGGTTGGAAAACCCTATCTATAAATAAACACGATTACGACCAAAACATTACGCATTCATAATATACCAGAAAACCCCTATGATAAGTATTCAAAGGATCATTCTAGTCAATAAACCTTGGTCTCAAATTAAGCCTACGTCAATGTTCAACTCTTCCCTACCGCTGGCTTTTGCTAGTGCCGGAACCAAGTCCGGCTGACCCGAGTTCCTACAGTTGTTTACGTTTGTCTTTTGTCTTATTTGTGGTTTTCATGTGTATTATTTCCCTTGCAGATTATGGCATGTAATTATAATGTTCAGCCATTGTAGGTGTTTCCTGTTGTCACTTTTATTTCATGTATCATTCATTTCAATCCGACATTAATTTTTAAAGGTGCAAGATTTCAAAGTTATATTTAGATTCCAAAAGAGCCATTTTTTAAATGTTCTAACTCTGATTGGCTAAATTTGACGTTTGACACCTTAAGTACAGTTCCAATTGTGAAGACGTGAAATATTACTGAAAATGTCCGTTCGTTGACACCGACACGTCATATCTTCCAATGATGTCATAATAACGGCCATATGGAATCAAACTGTGAAACGAAAGCCAACTTTCGTCGTAGTAGGTAGCAGATTTAAATAGCGAGTAAATCGACTAAGCTGACGGATTGAATCTTTAGCTTACTCGGTTATAGGCAGCTGGCTGAAGTGCTAAAGTTCCCGGGTTCGATTCCCTGTAGTGACATATAAGTGAATTTTGAATTGAATTTTATGCTCTACTGTTACATTTTGCACCCAACTAAAACCCAAGGTGCTTAGATGTAGGTAACCAGGGTTTTGTGTGATAAGAGTGATACATCTTTTCATAAAATAGCAGGTATGATGAGGTGGAGGAAGTGTGACGGGATAGCCTACCTGCATTGTAGTAGGTAGAAGATTCTAATGCAATATTTTTGTTACAGTGAATCTGATTGGATAACATCTGCAGTAAAATCCGCAATCTAAAAGTCGTAACTAAGGATGGTCCGCCATCTTTGAAAATGTGCAGTTCAGTAATTCATTTAAAAGAAAAACAAACAAAATATTCATACCGCTAACCTTCTTAACTCTCTTTTATTGAATTTCATTAGAAACTGAAGCGTGGAGTCCGGCTGAAAACGTCTTGTTTTTACGTTTCACATTCAAAGCCTCCATGTGACGTCACGTTGTTTATATGGCAAAGACGTTCATAAGTTTCCACGGACTTTTTCTGAATTCGATTTTTAGATCAAAATAATGTCAAAAAGTAATGCTTTTGAGCTATTGCATTAGAATGGAGATAACTGTATTGTATTTTAAGTTTTGCGGATGTAAATTTTGATTTTACGGTCGCAAATATCCGTTTACATAGCTCTGCTAGCGCGTCGCTAGGAAAACTCAATTTGCGACCGTAAAATCTACGATTTACGTCTGCAAAGCTTAAAATACAATACAGTTATCTCCTAATTTACATTTCAAGTAAATCGACTGAGCTGACGTATCAATTCTTTCGCTTACTCGGTTAGGCGGCTGGCTGAAGTGCTAGAGGTCCCAGGTTCGATTTCCGCTGGTGAATTTTGTATGGAATTGCATGCTCTCCGGTTAGAAAACCAATCTTAATGAGACAGCTAAATTTTATTTTTGTTGTTTTCTTCCTTTATTGAAAAAATATTGAAATCGGCAATACGCATTAGGCCTATTTTCTGTATTCTTGGGGGTGCATATCAAATCAAACTTTCTAAATGTATGAAGTAATAATACATGTGTAATTACGCGACATTTTCGTGGCGTAGAGTGGTATACGTGCGATGATTAAATAAAAAACATATTAATTTGAAATTTAGTTTAAAAACATTGATTTGCCTTCAATTTCACGTTTACACGATCAATTTTTTTGGATGGTAAATTTAATGAGTTGGGTGAAAATAGGACCTCATCCAATTTCAATCCAATATTTGATGGAGTTAGACAACCTGTTTGCGCGATCAATCTTGAGTTGGAGGGAAAAACAGTGATTGTGTAAACGCATCTTAACAGTGGTTGACCAAATCCCTCAGCTAGCAGCTTTTGGGCCGGTGTTTTTGCTTTCTTCAAACATCCCTGTCTAAACTACTAAAGAACTAATAAACCGTGAAATGTACTCCATAGACTCATTAAGATATATGATGCATTCCTTAAATTTTGGATTATTCAGAAAAGTACATCGTCTATGTAGCGTAGGCTAAAATTAAATGACTTGGCTAAATGTTTTTTTTCTGTGTAAGCCCTTTTAAAAATTTGACACAACATACTATGAGTGAGATTTCTTACGTTGAAAAAAAAATCCCCCAAAAAACAAAATTTGGCACGTCACTGTTTCAGCTTCATTAAATTCTACCAACATTAACTTAATTATTTTACCATTATTACTTATCGTTGAAAAAAAAAGTTCAGACAATTTATAATCCCAGAAACTACCATTAGGTAATAAAACTGACATTTTTCCCTAGGTACAAGGACCAAGCCTGTGTTATATTGCTCAGCTGTTGGCTTCGGGCATTAATACAAGGAGCTGTTCCCAGTGCCTCGCGAAAAAATAATCTGGTCTCTTCCCTGGCTTTACATTATTTAACTGTATATTATGTTATTACTCGATTGCTTAATATTTTTATTATTATTGACAAATTTCTTGGCGGCGACAAAAAAAAGCATTTTAAAAGCTTTTTTTATCTCATTAACATTTACTGTTTATCATTTCATATTCTAAAAAAAATGTCAAAATACGCAAGAATTTAAAAAACAGTTGCTGGTAAGAAAATGGGGAAAATATGGCTTAGTTTGTCGAATTAGGTTATGGTTTCTTGTAAAAACAGCCACTTCAAATTGATTTTAGGTCTGCCATTTTACTGTTCTCACAGTGAAGCATGTTACTAGTATTTATTTTCAATTAAATAAATTTGGCATTGTGTTGTCAAAACGCTTTATTCATATATAAACCAGTCATATTATAGTTAAAGCCTGTCAATGTCAATCACTTGTCAAACCATTTGTTTAGTGTTGCGAAACCAGCTCAATTAACACGATTTATTGTATTGGACCCAAAAGATTCATGTAACATATCCCTTCCGTAAAGATTGTAAGTTACGTACCCTTAATGGGGTTATCAATGTTTTTTTCAGCCATGGTGATAGCAGGAGTGCAGGTATATGTGTTTTATTCAAAAGTGGGTATGATTTTGAGGTTCATGATTCAATTTTTGATATAAATGGACGTTATATTATTCTAGATCTTACATTATATGAACAGAGAATAACATTAGTATGTTTATACGGAAATAACACTGAACCAGATTTTTTAATGAGTTGCTTCATAAAACCATGAGATTCAATAATACTAGTTTTATATTTTGTGGTGACTGGAATGTAGTACAGGATAGGTATGTAGATACCTATAATGTAAAACATGACAGAAACCAGAATGCTAGGAAAACATTATGAGATAAAAGACACTCGTCGTATTGTTGGATCCATAGAGGACATGTTATCCTAATGATAAGAAGTTTACATGGCGTCAAACATCACCTGTGAAACAAAGTCGAATTGACTATTTTCTTGTATCTGAGGATCTCTTTGCTCTCATGGCAACAACAAAAATGATTCCAGGGTACAAAACTGATCATTCAGGAATTATTTTTGTTTTTTTCTGCTAGTCTTACAAAGCGTGGCAGAGGGTACTGGAAATTTAATTCACAGTAATTACGAGACTATGATTATGTAGAGCTAGTTAAAAGATCTATTAATGATGTCGTATCAGAATTCTATGTTGTTGGGGATAGAGAAAATTTGTTCGATATACAGGTTTCATGTAATGACTAAACATTTTAGAAATATTAAAAATAAAGATAAGAAGTGAAACAATAGCTTTTAGTATTAAAAAATCAAGGGAGGAAAAAGAGAGATTTAGTAAACTAGAATTAGAGATAAATGTTTTCGAAAATATTGTAAATATAAATCCAAATGAAGAAGTATTTACGTCACTTAATCAGAAAAAAAACTGAATTAGAAACTAGAAGACAACATTTAGTTGAAGGCCTCATTCTCCGTTCTAATTGAGAAAAAAGATTTTTTTACTTTTGAGCAGATAAAAGCCAAAGTTGGTACAAATAATTCTATGAGGTATTTTAGCCTATTATCAACAATACCAACATAAGTGAAGAGGTGTGTCCGAGATTACATCTCTTTTTCGGAAAATTGAATACCGAAGTACAGCTTTCCAGAAAGGCTTATTTACAGCAAAGATAAAAAAAAATTGTATATAAAGATTTAATTAAAACATTGTTCATTTCCCGAATGAAAATTCTGAAATGGGAAGATGAACTACAAACAGATGCTTTAGATAACAAATCTAAATATTTTTTCTGTCCTTGAAAAATGTTGCAAGGATACATATTTGTACAATTTCCAATATAAATTTATACACAGAATTGTTCCTACAAATACATTTCTTTATAAAATTCATATAAAAGATGATAAACTGTGTTCTTTTTGCAGAAGGGAGGACGAAACAGTTGTGCACTTATTTTATAAATGTGAAATTACTGCCAGGTTTTTAAATAATTGCTGTGACTGTCCGAAATTGTTCAATAGAGATTTTCAATTTAATCTGATTTTTTTTTCTTGGATTTATACAAGAATGCATGTTTTTTAACTTACTTATTATTAAAGATAAAAAAATATATCTACAAATGTAAGTTTGAAGAAAAGCTTCCTTGTGTTGTTGGGTTGAAAAACAAAATTAAAAACTACTATGCATATGAACTGTATGTTGCTAAAAAACATGGTAAGGTAGACAGATTGAAAAAATTTTGGACCCCTATTCAATCAATTTTCCAGATATGATTCTAGATTAATGATTTAATAACAAGCAATAAATAAAACAAAAAGAAATTGAAACATGTAATAAAAATTATTTTCCATATGTATATTGTTTGTAATAATATGAAAGAGAGGTGAGTGGAGTTGATTCAAAATAATATTATAGTATATTTTCAAGTATATTATTATAAAAATATAATATTCATATGCATGTTTATATGCATATTTATTCAAATTCCGAGCAACACCTTGGTCAGGTGGTGTTGTGTGGGTTTTTGTAAAACCCTGACTATTAGAAATAAATAAAAAATAATTAAAAAAAAAATAATTTAAAAAAAAGTTACGAACCCTTTTTATTGGAATGTGGTATATTTAACAACATTTCCGAAAAATCGAGGATAAAAAGCTGTTTGTGAGTAACGCCACATTTTGATATCAGTTGTTCATATCTTCTACAAAACTTCTTTAAAGTATTTAATGATTTATGAAATCTGTAACCTTGTGAAAGTTTGGATATACGTGTACGTTCATTGCGTCGCCAAGAGTAGAAAACATGGGCAGTGGAATACCGAAGGAACAAGGGATGTGATAATTACAAAAATCAGTCTGAAGACATGGCAAAAAACGGGAACACAGAAAAAGACAAACAAACTGATGCCTCGTTCAATTTGAGATATATACTCCCCATATGATGGAGCTAGAGGAACGTGACCGTCAGGAAAGGGGAACTGAGCAATAGTGAAATCAAAATCACCCCTGTTATCATTTTAGTTTTTATTTTACCCCAGGTCAATGATGATACTAATCCAGAAAAAGGCAGTAGTTAGAATCTTTGTCTGCTTTATTCAGATTTTTAATTTCTTATTGGGAAATAATGTAAGCATAATCTAAAAACTTTGGAGTGTCAATAGCAAGGATGTCGTCAATGTATCGGTGAAAGTTAAAAATAAGTTTATCACTTGCACCGTTCCATTTTGTAACAGAACAGAAAGAGATCTGCAATAACAGGTGCACAAATTGAACTCGTAAGAACTTCAATGACCTGTTTATAAACAATGTTGCCAAAACGAGCGTTAATGTTGTCTAGCAAGAAATTCAGTGCCTTAATCAATTCATCATATGCCCAGGAACAAATACTGTTATAAGTAGTATTGGCAAAGGATCCTTGCTTATTGTTACAAAAAATACACTAAAGAAAAGAACATTTAAACCAAAATATGATTGTGTAAAAGCTGACAGAGAACAAAGTATCAATAAGAACTTAATAGAAAAGCCAAAATCAGCTAGGGACAGAGCTATGAAAGAGGGAGATTCTCCTTAGTTTTAAACTGTTTCTCATATCTAGATAATAGTATTGCAAGTTTTCAAATACAATCGGTTATCTGGTCAGCATCCAGGTACTGGCTACTGGGTTCTTAAGTACCCTCGGGAAATAACATTCCACCAGCAGAGGCATCGGCCCCGTGGTAATAAATAACAAAGTGCCAAAGTTACTGTGAATTTGAGTTAACTAAAGGTAATCAATTATACCAGGCTTAATTTTTTTTTCAGGAGATTGATGGTTAAAATTGCTGCTTGTTACATAAAGTGACATCACTTGATCTTGGTGTAATAGACAATGGCTGTGTATTTAAAATTTTATGCCCCCAGGACCAAAAGTGGAGGGGCAAAATTAAGTACATAATTCTGAAAAATATGGTCATATTTTTTGGTAATTTAGTAACGGGGGGTTTGTAGATCGTCCGCGCAGCTCCTCCTCCAGTTTTTATGCTAGAAAGTTTCTTTATTGAAGATGTTAGTGTGGGAAAAATTTTGATTCTAGTACATCAATCTAGAAAAAAATACATTAGTTGAACACTGTTGAGGTTTTGTTATAACATGTACGTTGTTTATAAAGGCAACTTCTCAATGTTTATGATACACAGTTATTATTTTGAAGATCATTTGAACATATATTTAATATGTGCTTGGGGTAAGGATTATTATGTTTACAAAGTGTGTGGCTTGCTTCATTATGTGTCTTTCCGGAGCTTCAAGGTGTATGTATGTTTTTCAGCATGTACTTTGCGGAGGTATCACATGTGTCTTACAGACACAAATATCGTAACTAAAATATTTGAACATATATTTAACATGTGCTTAGGGTAAGGAGTATTATGTTTACAAAGTGTGTGGCTTCCTTCATTATGTGTCTTTCCGGAGCTTCAAGGTGTATGTATGTTTTTCAGCATGTCCTTTGCGGAGGTATCACATGTGTCTTACAGACACAAATATCGTAACTAAAATATTTCACTTCAATTTAAACCTTGGGCTGGGCATTTCATTCTTTTCTCCCTTTTTTGCATATTTAGATGTCCTTTTTGCATATTTTAGATGCCTGTAACGGAGTAAATCTGACTACTGGATTACTAGCTGACGGAGTTCGCTAACGTATACGTATACAGGTGTGCAGGATTGGAAAAAACAAGATGGTGGACGATATTTGTCAAAAACGAGTAGGCATGAAACAACGGCAGTAGAATACCGGGGGAACAAAGGAGTGAAATTTACAAAAATCGAACTCCAAAGGCATGGAGAAATGTTCATTTCCATTGTGTGTATGACGCTCGTTGATGGAAATAAAAAAAAAACAATTTTGATAAGGTTTTGTTCAGTTTCCTGTTCGTTTGTGGTATTGTTAGTATGTAAGTAAAGATGTTTATTCTTTGATTAAGCACAATGGTATTTCCATAATTTAGTTTGAAGTAGGTGATGGATTCTATTTTCCTATGTTAACATATTTTAAGACCCTGATCGTTTGGAAAAGTGAACAAGATGACAGATTTACATCAAACGCTGTTCACTATGACCAGATTTGCTTATTTATGTGACCGATTTTCAAAAATTTCCCAGGTAAATATGTGAAGGAATTGTAACTTTTCGACCAAAATTGCGCAGGATTAGACGTTTTTTTGGTTCAGGATTATACTTTTTGGTGGCACTTTTTTTTTTGTTATTTTCCAAAAAGAAAATGATGCATACCAAAAGCAGTTTTACTTTCTTTTTTGAGGCTTATCTTTCAATGCATTAGACTTTACCAAAAAAATTTTGAAACATGTCTGCCCATTTAGAAGGTAATGTTTTTGTTATTACGGCCAGATATTTATTTCACTTATTTGTGATTTAATTGTCAATAGAGGTAAATATTTACTTTCTTCAGATTTCTGCTGATCATTTCGGCACCAAATTTTGCATGAATATGTTATGTGCTATTTGTACCTTCATAATATTTGTTCAAAAAGGATAAAATATCATAGAAATAAAATAAAATTATATTATGTAGTATTTTTTCAATAGAATAAACGTTATTATAATATTATAACACAATTATTCCGAAAGGATGAAATATTATGCCAATGTTTTTTGATGTTTTTTTTAATCGAAGGAAACGTCATTTGGCAGAACAAAAATATACCATGCACTTACTTGCACTGCACAATTTTCCCACAGTATATTTTAGAAGAAAAACACTTCCTATATAATTCCTGTTTTTTGGCTTTTAATTTTTTTGGTTTTTTTTTGTTTTTTTGCTTTTTTATTGTTTTTTTGTTGTTGCTTTGGTTTTTTTTTGTTTTTTTTTTGTTTTTGTTTGTTTTTTTTTTTTTTTTTTTGCTGTTAGATGGACAATATTGTCAGTGGTCGATTGCCAAAACTAATAAGCCTTAGTCTGATTTCCTGTAATCAAAGGCCATTTGCACCCAAACACTCACAAATAAGTTTCACCATAAAAAACTTCATACGGGGTTGGATTTTTGGTTTTTCAAAATGTTCTTTTTGTGTATTTACTAATTATGGTCTTTATTATAGTCTGTTTGGATAGAGCTTTCGGATACCAACCACTCCAACGTTTCAATTTTAGTTGCTGTTTTTTAGTATTTTCAGGGTTAGACAACCTTTTTGGCTCACTAACCCAGAGGGCTAGTAAAAAAAATATTAGGTAGTCCTCAACGAGTTATGCTAGCCCTCCCAAATTTCAACAGGCAATTGCCATCAAAATGATACTGTCAGGGTTTAAAATTCAAATTTTGTTTACTACTAGGTTTTTAATTAATTTAAGCAACAGATTGGTGCAGTCAAATACCAATGTAAATCTGCATAGCAAATTGATCTGGAAAGAGTGCAACTCGCTTTATGGTTGTACCGTACCAGCTGCTCTTTATGTTCTTCCATTGTTTTTAACAGGGTGTGGCTCAAAACGGTGACCCCTGCAGGGATGAACCTGCTCAGGGGTCCAGTAGTCCACCACCAAAAAATTTCTACCTGAGCTACCTGGGCTACTAAACATTTTGATATGGTAGCCAAGCTAGCTACCAAAACTTCTGACATTTTTGTCAGACTCATAGAGCTGGGCTAGTAGAATATACAGCTGGGCAACTTACTATCAACTGCCAGTGCCAGGAGCCCAGCAGGCCATATAAACTCGGACATGAAGGGAAACCTCAAAGCTTAAACATTTTTACTTTTTTTGCCATACAAGGTCAGGAGAATGAAACACCACAGACTTTGATTGTAAAAATGGAAATCATGTGTAAATAAAATATTCAGATGATCATACATGTATTTTTTTCCGACTAGTTGCCCTCAAAAATTATAATTTCTCTAGTTTATTTTTAAATGAAAAAGGATAAGTAATTTTTGTTTCATACAAATAAATGATATATCGAAGAAACGACGTTTACAAATCGTTGTAAAGCTGCAAGTAATGCAAACGAAAGGGAGCCAGAAGCAAAGTTTTCCGATAATGACCGAATTTTTCATTCCAAGCCTATTCTAAATTCAATGTCCAATCCTGCACAATTTTGATGAAAGTATCAATCCTATCCTGCACATAATCAAATATTCAACTGCAGATATTTATGTGATTATGTCATAACAATAAGCAAATCCGGTCAGATGGATAGAGATTGATGTGAATGTTTCAAGAAATTAATACACATGACCTTCCGCTTCAAACTAAATTGTGGAGATACCATGGAGTTTGATCAAAGAATAAACAATCTTAGGTACATATAATGATGTCACAAACTAAAAAGAACCTGAAAATGACCTTCTCAATCACAAGCGTATTTCAATTTCAATCAAAGAACATCGTTTTCACAAAGACAATGCCTACTCGTTTCAGACAAGAATGGTCCACCATCCTGTTCTGTCCAATTCCTGCACACGTATCCGACATTAGAGTTAGATTGGCTTAGATTAGATAAGTGTGAAGGTCCACCCATGATTTTGGGTAAATCGTCGTCTTAAATTGTAACTATAGATTGTATCATGAGTATCAATAATATTTTATATACTAATACAAATCATGACGCTGCAATTTTGCTTAAATGTCTTCTGTACCTAGTAGGAAAGCTCTTAAAACTACAAACACAGGGAACTGTTTAACCAAGTAGGGAACTGTTTAACCAAGTGCACACTGCAGTTGTGACTTAAAAGGGGTGAAAAAATTTAAAAACGAAGGATAACAGTAAACTCCTTCAAAAAATTTAAAAACGAAGGATAACAGTAAACTCCTTCAAAAAATTTAAAAACGAAGGATAACAGTAAACTCCTTCAAAGACCGAAAATAACAATCATAGGCCACAATCCAGGGAACTACACTTGAGAAAATACAATCGTAAACAACGAAAGTAACTTAAAACAACGAAAGTAACTTAAAGTTACTTGGGATAGCCGGCACTGGTAAAAGTTTGCGGTAAGGTTGAATCGGTTTATGGGTATATAAAACCTCTCGTGTCTTTATTCAGTTTCAATATAGTATAATAACATACAAATAAAACCCAATGTAAGTAGACTTCTAATTATAAGAAGTCTACTTACATTGGGTTCTAATTTTAAGAACACTATCTTGAAAACGAAACAAATGAGGCAAAACTGTAATTTAGAAAGATGGGTCGAGGAGTTCTCCCGACTATACTGCCGGCTATTTAAGCAGCCTAGTCTGCTGATAAAATATATAGTTATATCTTATATCTTTAGGTACCTCATTAAATTATACCATTTTTCATTTTTTGTAGCACAATCATGTTTTAGATTTTGTGATCTTGTTTTTATATAGATTGTCTAAATAATGTTCCTTTTATTGGAACTGTAATACTTTCATCTACCACACTCCATCTGGGGTTTTACATTTTTCTCAATCAAGAGTCCTCTATAGCTACAAGTCTTGTTCCTGACCACCCCTTCCTTTTGAAGTCTTTCACATGACGGGTGAAATGCACTCGCCTGTCGACACTCCAGGACTCACTCTATGAGAAGTCGATGAATTCTCCATCGGAATTGTGAGTTCTCCAGGAGTTTGGAATGCGGATTTATTGTTGTTTTTTTTTATATTCTTCCCTGTACTATACTACTATGCAAAACAGTAACACTTAATAGATGATATCCAGGTTCATGGTCTGCACTCCCTAATTTGTCACTTTGCAAGAGTTACCCCTCTGGGGTGTGGACAAACAAAAATCTCCAGAACTTCAAAGTGTTTTATTCACATAGAAATATGAATTAAACTTTTAGGGGTTTTTTTATTGATCAATGTTTCTCATAAATAACCTGAAATAGAAAAAAACCTTTTATACTATCAATAATTTTACTTCAGAACCACGGAATCAGTTGCCTGTCACTGACAGAAATATTTTATGTCTGTAGGGCAACCCTGTTTAGAAATGATTCAAAATATTGCCCTTCTGCTGCTTCAGATGTTGACAACTTTGATTTTCTCAGAAATAATTCAGTTTGTAAGAAATTCACATCAGAAAATTTCTGTTTCCTAAGTGCTCAGTACAACAGGGAATGGGGAACTAGTAAATGTCCACACCGAGATCAGTCCAAATAATAGGTAGTGCAGATCATGAACCTGGATATGGTCTATTACAAGGAGTGATTTTTCTTCAAGTTGTTTTCCTCGAGAATTTGATATGCCATACAAATCTACTTATAAAATTTCAGTAGCTCTACTTCAGTGGAGAGAGTACATCCTTGTTATAGTATATATAAACAGTAGTTCAATAATAGTAATATTCTGTACAATCTGTCATGTTGGGTTTACTAGTATTACTCTGCGTTCTTCCATATTTCATGTTACAACAAACGCACAATGCTAGTTGTAAAGGAGCAGAATGTGAAGATATAGTAACTGTGCCTCTGATTTCCGAAATGATGCTGCACTTGTAGCAAAGTAAGTGAGACCGAACCGTCAATCCAAGAGCGAACATGCCAAGGACAATGGCAACGCCAAAAAAACAACCAAAAAAAAGAAAAAAAAACAGAGACTCAACATGGGTACGGCACAGTAAAGAGAAAAGAAGACCATTTGTAATATAAATATCAGAAGCATAAGAAACAAATTAGAATTTCTACACGATTGATATTATAACAGTGACGGAAACACATTTAGATCCTAGTATCGTTGACGATGAACTACATTTAGATTGTTTTTCAGAAACCATAATGCGAAAAAATAGAAAATCAGGGGCACAATTTGGTGGTGGACTGTTGGTATACTTTAAGAATGACATTGCCATTTCTCGTGTTCTTGAATTGGAAAACGATATCGATGAAACGTTGTGGCTTTTAGTAAAAGCACGTGGTCATTCGTATTTATTATGTAATACGTATAAGCCTGAATGGACTGATCAAGGCTATTGGGCACGCCTAGATCAAGCAATAGAACTAGGCAACCAAATAAATGTAAACATAGTGGTCACGGGTGACTTGAACTCTGACTTATTTATTACACATAATAACAAACTTGTAGATACATTTACGAAATGTAATTAATAAACCTACGAGGGTAACTGAACGTAGTATAACACTACTTGACCCGATAATCATAAGTGATTCACTAACGTGTGTGTATTCGGATGTTTTTGAATTACCGAACTCGATAAATGATCACGATGCCGCAATTGCCTTTTTACAGTGCCCTGGTATAATAAGACGATCCTTCGAAAGAGAAGTCCGCGCAAATACAGAACTTTTCTCGTCCAAATTTGATAATGTTAATTGGAACGAATTATTTACAAATAAAAGTATTGACGAAATGTGTCAATCATTTACCAATGTTTTTATAGAGATTGCAAAAGATTGTATTCCTACAAAAAGGGTAACTATTAGGGGAAAGTACAAACCGTGGTTTAACAGCCAACTAAGAAAAGAAATAAGTATAAGAGACAGATTGAGAAATATGGTAAAAAAATTCAACCGCAAGTCGGATGTGGTTAAATACAAAAAACAGCGCAATAAAGTTAATAACCTAAAAAAAGCTGTAAAAGAAAATTTCGAAAAGAATTTAGATAACATTATTCTTGAAAATGCTTCTAATTCAAAGATTTATTGGAAAATTATGAGAATGTTAATTGAATCCAATAAAGCCTCATATTGTATTCCATCGTTAAAAAATACGATAAATGATCCAGATATGAATGAAACTGTTTATGATGACGATGAGAAATGTAATCTCTTGAATAGATATTTTTCTCAAATTTCGAGTGTAAATGATGAAAATAAAGATCTTCCTGATTTTCCAACCAAAACAAACTCGTCAAGTAGGCCTATCAATGTTAATATTCAAGAAATCATCAATGTCATTCAAATAATTAATCCCAATAAGGCATCTGGTCCTGACCAAATAAGCCACCGCATGTTAAAATTATGCCCTGAAAAAATAGCAGTCCCCCTTCAAATCATTTTTAATAAATCTTTGGAACAAGGCATATTTCCCACAAGCTGGAAAATTCCAAATGTTACTGCTATTTTTAAGAAAGGAGACGTCTCTCTTCCTTCATATTACAGACTTATATCTCTTATAAGCTGTGTTTGGAAAATCATGGAGAGGGTTGTTTATAAACACGTTTATAATCATCTTCAAAGTAATAAACTTATTTATGAGTACCAAACTGGGTTTCTACCAAAAAGGTCTACTGTTCACCAACTTATTGAAATGTATAATTGCTTCCTTAATTCTCTTGAGAAAAAAGAATATAACTGTTTTGTCTTCTGCGATTTCCCTAAGGCGTTCGATAAGGTTTGGCATAAAGGATTAATTCATAAATTATATTCTTACGGTATGCATGGCCAATTATTAAACTGGTTCAAGAGTTACCTAAACAATAGAAAGCAAAGAGTTCTTATTGCATCATCGTCCTCTCAACTTTGTAATATATCAGCTGGTGTTCCTCAAGGGTCAGTTCTGGGCCCTCTTCTCTTTATTGTATACATCAATGACATTGCAAATAATCTCATCTCACTTTGTAGGCTTTTTGCTGATGATACTTCATTCGGTTACTCTAGCTGTGATGTTCAACAAATCAACTACGTTATTGACCATGATTTAGAGAAACTGGATGAATGGTCAAATAAATGGCTCATGTGCTTCAATCCAAGCAAAACAGAAATCATGATGTTTACAAATAACAATACCCCTAATGATCTGACCTTTCTGTTAAATGGGGAGTCCATTCCTCTTAGTGATACACATAAACATTTAGGCGTTACATTTAGTGATGACGCAAAGTGGAATGTGCATATTGCAAATATTGTATCAAGTGTCTCTAAACACCTTAATGTCTTACGTAAGCTTAAATATAAATTGTCTCGAAATAATTTAGAAAAATTATTTTTAGTCTATATACGTCCGCTGTTTGAATACGCATCAGAATTGTGGGACAACTGTGGTATTGTATATCAAATAAATAAGAAAATTTGCATTTGGAAGCTGAACGTTTAATAACTGGTTTACCCGTTTTACCAAATCAGATTTAGTTTACAAAGAAATAGGTTAGGCAAAATTAAGTGCTAGAAGGAACGGAAAAAAACAACTATTTCATTCGATTTACAATAAGACTGCCCCAGATTATTTGAATGTACTGATGCCATCGAGTATACAGTCAACAACTGCGTATCTTCTGCGGAACGGTAACAATATCATCATTCCCTTTTGTAGATTATCTTTAACTAGCGAATCATTTTTCCCGTCAACTATTCGGCAATGGAACAGTATAGACTTGAATATTAGGAATATTAATACGAGTAAATCTAAATTTAAAACTCATTTAAAAAATACATATGATATATTAACTGTACCAAAACATTTCTCGATAGGTCCCAGGAAATTGAATATAATAATATTAACTCAGTTGCGATGTATGGCATCCTTTTTAAATGAAGTAAATATTATCCAAAATGCCTCATGTCGATGTGGCCATCCATACGAGTCCGCATCCCATTATTTTCTTGAATGTCCTCTTTATTTTGAGGCAAGAGAAGTATTAAAAAATGATCTAAACCGGGTACAGGGATATTGTAGAATCGACTTGAATCTTCTCATTGGTTTAAATGATCAGCTTACGTTTGATCAATATGAAATTGTTATACACAATGTCTATAAGTATACGTTTCCTTATTGTCTAAGTATCCACAGAACTATCCACACACGCACCACCACACAATCATTCTCTTTTTTTTTCTTATTGTTTCTATGTGTTCATTTTATTTTATAAAGCTTGTATATTATTGTAATATCATGACACTAGTAATTTAGTTAGCATGTCATAATATTGTAAATAATTGTAAACCGGAGAAGACTTCATAAGTATGTCTTACTTGTGTCTTATCCATTTTGTTATATTTAACTAAGTTTAAACTAAACTAAAAAGAAGACACACACACACACAAAGATGAACAACACAGACCCAATAAAAAAACATTGGTGAGATCAGGTGCACCGGTAGAGTTAGCATCTCCTGCTTCTTATAAGACATCCGCCGTGTTGAACATGTCAAATCCGGTAGTAAAGTCAAATACGGTAGAAGAAACAACAATTAAGCTTTAAAGGGAAAGATCTGTTGTCATCTGGGAAACAGATATCCCATAGCGGTCCACAAGATGGTGATGTGGACAGTAAAACTGCTGGAGGGATGACTTTAAGTTTTGGGTAACATACCCTTGTTGAAGTAGCCTATTTGTGAGCAACCGGGCTCTATCAAGGAAGTCACTGTATCGAACACAGGCTCTTGAATGGCGAATGAGCTGAGAGATGTAAACTCCATATGCCGGCGCTGTTGGGATGTTGCTACAAAGAAAAGGGAAGTTTACTGTTGGAAAGGTGAAGTAAATTTGGATGTAAGGAGTTTAAACAAAGCACTGCAGACGTTTATCAAGAAGTAAATACAAAAAGGTATTGCTGAATTACGCGAAAAGGGCAAATATCCTTTTAGTGACTTCGGTATTAAGTTATTCAATACTTTTTTATTATCATTACCCAAAATACTATACATGTATGGTTATATGATACTCATGAATAACTGGATTCATAAATAAAAGCGTATAATATGATCTCCCTTAAATAGACAGTTCAATTTTGTTTATATTGTGCGAATCGTACAAAACAGAGATAAATAATATAAGATGTGTATGCGTTATGTAGAAATGTTAGCTTTAGTAGCGAAAACAATATTTCAATACAGCTACTTTGTATTGGACACAAAATGACATTTTGCTGAACACAAATATTAGGTTATTTCAGAATTGTAGACTATTCATTCAGATTTATATGTGTATAACTATTAATCATTTAAAATAAATTTATAAATGGACTTCTAAACCACACTTTTGTTCGATACAGTGTGCCATACATAGTACTATTGGTTCATATTAACATTGTCCTGAATTATTTTCGCAAGGGGTACTGGGAGCAACTTAATGCTTTATTACCCGAAGTCAAAGGTAATACAACAAAGAGTTATTCTAAGTACAGAGGGAAAAATATATGATCCATTGTCTGGCTATACATTGAGTAACTGATAGACAAGTATATTCTGGGATGCTGAATTTCTGTTGTTCATGTGTTGTTCAAGATTGAGCAATAATGGTTAAATACATGCTGTAATTAAGTTTATCAATTATAACATAAAAAAGAGATCCAGCAATAATAGACTGGGTAAAGAAGCTAAGGATCATGTTCCTTAAAAATTAAGTATCTATTTTTGTCATGATGCATGAGCATAACCAATGATGACATCGGCATGAAACTTTGCACAGTGTATAGACTCACCTCAATGAAGATTTTCTGCAATTTTCAAGTTTCCAAAATTTTTTGTTTTTGAAATTCTTAAAATCACGTTTTCTGACAAAAGTAATGATTTTTGACATTTTTATCGGGTTGTTCACTCTTTTGACTGTCTACAGACTTTGAATCACTAAAAATTGTTGAAAATTGTCAAAGAAACGGGCATTCATATGAGCCGAGATGAGGGTATCCATCATTTTTGTCCCATAAAAGAATTTCTACTTTTGTTTGAGTTCATTTTCAAAATTTGGAAGGGTATGGTTCGCTGATTATATATTTTGACTTAACGGCATCTTTTTAGAAATTATGGAATAAAAGGCTTCAATGCATAAGTTTCTGACTGAAATTTTGTTTCATTTCAAGGCATATAAATTTGGGGTAAAAATGCAAATTTCAGTGATTTGTGCTTTTCGACGAAACATGGCATTGTAGGTGTTTCCTGTTATCTTTTTATTCTATAACAAGATGGAAGACTGGTCTCATTGACTTTTTTCAAGTGTCTAACCTGATAATCTCAAAAACATCAAATGCAATGTTCCAAGACTGGATGCCTAATGTATGATAAAGTCAAATTAGACTTTGTTGTAAAACTTGATATATCTGTAATGGAAATGAAAAATTATGATCCTTAACTTTTTTGCTGAGTATAGTTTTGTAGTTCCAATAATAAACGGAGTCGAATGTACGACTTGTTACCACAACGGTATTAAGGATTGGGGTATTTTACCAAAATATATTAAGGGGACAACCA
>MJUU01059548.1:61297-96164 GCA_002080025.1 Modiolus philippinarum | reverse complement strand
CCCCCCAATGAAAAAACAAACAATCAAATGATCTTCCCCTAAATCATTCAACAGTTTTGATCAGTTTAAAAAAACTAGTTAAAATCTTACCTTATGTGTTTGAATGTGCAAAAAGCAAAATAAAAACCTAACTCTGAAATCCGTTCACTTTGGGGAATAGAACGATTGGCTGTTCTAATATAAGTACCTCGTGAAAATTAATCTCGTCTATTGCCTGACCACATATCCATTAAACTACGAAAGGATAGCTTTATATTATCTATGTCTGCGATGCAATTGAACTGTTATAAAGGTATTCAAAAGATTATTTGTTGGATGCTAAAATATGCAAGCTATTGATATGTCAAAAGTAGAAACTTAGACCTCTTGATTTATTTCATTTATACCTTATCCTAGTGTCGCTATACCATGGACGTATGTTGTAGCGTATGGCCTAGAGGTAACCGGATAACTGACGAACTTTACGAACGAACCAAATGTACATTACGGGAGCAGTTAATTGTCCAATATATATAATATGAAATAAACAGACAAAACTTGATAAATATCGTGGAAATAGACACTATGAAGGTTAAACAGACATACTGAAATAAAATTTGAACATATACTGAGAGCCTATGAAAACGCAACACCTAATATTTATGTTTTAGAAATCTTCTATGTCGACATAAAGAAATTTTCTTTGCTAAATTATTAAGCCAAGTGTCTGCTTAACGTTTTGCATCCAAAAATTTTTAGTCGACTCTTGAAAATTTGCAACAGCATCAACTTTAGATTAAGCGGTCAAAATCAAAATTTCCAAATTGTCCGAAAATTTTTATCACACTTAAGAAAAGTTTAGGAAAAAATGTCTCATTCTTCAAATTCTGAGATCTAATTTTGTCAAGAGGTTGTTTGGAGTTGAACTTTGTCAAAAATTGCAATGTTTTGAATTTTTGGGTAAAAAATACCGATTTTTGAGAATTTCAATTCTAAACCTCAAAAAAATTTGAAAATTTGCAGAAATGTTCCCAAAAGGTTCCAAAAAAAGCTGGCAAAATTTCAGACTGATTCATCGTGGTTCACAGAAGAAAGACGTTAAAGTAATGTCTGTTAATGGGAAAACTAAGCATTTTTAGAGACAACACAGGGAATGTTTAAAGCCCATATCATTCATGGATTAAATGAAAACCAGTTCCAAAACTTTGAGATGGGAAAATGTTTTCACTGGGTTAAGCTTTGTAATGGGGGGCGCTTGGGCGATTTTGTAAGTAAATAATTTAAGCTTGTTGCAAGTGAATATAAATATTCTAATCCTACTTATCATGAAAATAAAAAAAAAATAATTTTGATTTGAGGAATATTTTTTTTTTCATTATTTATTTTTTATTTTTTTTTTACTTTATTTTATTTTATTTTATTTATTTATTTATTTTTTTTTTTTGCAAATGAAAATAAATAATCTGAGGTGACATTGGTGAAAATAAATAATTTGTTCGAGATTTTCATGAAAAAAAATAAAATTTTCTGGGCAAAATCGTCCAAGCCCTCCCCTGAAAATCAAATGGTCAAATGGTCGTCCCCTTAGAACTGTCAATATACGAGAGAAAAGTATTTGGGAGGGGCAAGGAAACATGTAAAATTCTGACGTCTTTTAAATAATAAAACATGCAATATCAATATCATTAGATGTTATCATTTCAATAGTCTTAAATTCAATATTGGATATCATCTTTCGCATGCAAGTCGGGTGAATGATTTCAACTCATACACTTAGAAGGACATTGCAAATAATGGTTGTGATAAAACAGCCTCAGATTGCATAAATGAAGTAACATGACTTAAAATAAATTGACAAAATACACTTAAGGTATTCATTGGATCCTAAATACGGAAAAAAGAGGAGCACGAAACAATTTTTATATATTGTTCAATCAATACTGCGTCTATTCCTATGATTCTTCGAGCAGAATTATATCGAACATATGGCATACACAGTTCACACTGGTCAAACAAAGAGTATGTCTTCGATATTCATCTCCCTCAATGTAGATAAGGGGTTGTCACAATGTCAGTAAGTCTCAAAGGAATAATCGTACTTTTCCATATATGAAGTTTTTTTTCCATCCAAAGGGAATTTTAAAGGTTTCCATTGAAACTATATTATTAGAGTTCTAATAGAATACGTGATTGTTACCAAGGGAATAATCATTTCCTGTGAAAAGTATGAAAGCTGCCATGAACTACAATTGCTATCAATTGCAAACTTCTCCACCGACATTTTCTTTATGTAGATATGATAAATTTACGTGCATCGAAATAAAGGTTTAGATTCAACAGATGTTTGATGTACGTAGAACTGATAAATGACGTTCTAAGTAAGGAAATGTTCGTCAAACTTTAAAATGAACTGCCGAATCATGCTAAGTAAAAGCAGACCCTCTCTTAAAACATTTATGTAATACCCTTTTGTAACCTCTGAGAAATATTCAACACCTTTGAAAAATAATAGGCGAATCGAGTGCACCTTACAATACTCGATTGATCTCTACATGTAAGTGTGAAAAAACTTCATGGAGAAATATATCTAGATATTACGACAAAAATGTCAAGCTCTTGATTATTAAGCACACACAAATAAAACAGGATGATGTGATTGACTGAGTAAGCCACGGGTCATTAACTTCCATGAAAAGGATAGGTACATATGTGCGGCTCAAAAGGGTCTTCTTTTTAGGGTTGGCAAATATGATTTACGGTGGTAACAAACCCACTGAACAAACCATTTTAACAGTCTTCAATAACTTTAAGGTTCTTATTTAATCAACGTTTGTGATTAAGAATGTGGCGTTATTTTCCGGAGCTTTATCGTAACCCTACCGGGAACGATTCTGTCTTTTTCCTTTCTGACGTCATACACGTCCTAGAACGTCCGGAAATGAAAGATAGTAGGGGATAGAAAGGGGCAAATGCCTAAATTGCAATGAATGCAGCGAGTTTGAGATATTCATTATTCAAATCTAGTCAAACACTTGTTGATATAAGCTGTTTATTATATATATATAGAATAATGGAAGTTTTGTTTTTGATACAAGAAATATTGGCGAACAATAATGGACGAGCCCCTTGTGGGCGAATCCATTATTGGAGCCAATATTTCTTGTATCAAAAACAAAACTTCTATTATTCTTTTTATCAGTAATTAACTAAACCATTTGAAAATGAATGTTAATTTTCAACAAATCGTGAAATTGACTAGTATTGATTAGTAAAAGAATTTTTACGATCTGGTAAGAGCCTCTATAAGATGTATATTTCTTTCATTGATTCTGATTGACAAAGTAGGCGTGGCCTAAGAGATTTTGCCAATATTTTTTCGTATTCGAACAGTATATAGCAAATACTGCAAATATTTGAATCGTGAGATCAAAGGAAACTCATTCAAATTACCTATAAATACATATATGAATAGGTCATATAAATGTATTAGCAATATATGAATGGGTGTCATTTTTTGAGTAGGCATATATATCAATGGGGTAGATCAAAAAATTGCGAGCCGCACACCAGTACCCAAAATTTCTTTAAGCTAATACCCCGTTGAGTAAGCCCAACATACAAATTATTCATTCTAACAAAATATCTAAATTGATAGATCCCTCATCGTATGATATGTGTGTTTCCCATGATAAGCTGTTACGTTCGTATGATTCGTCAGTTATCCGGTTACCTCTACTAAGAATACTTGGTGCACTTCCTATTTCCTTATTAACACATTTTCCTCTTTATCTACTTGCAGAACTCAACAGCAATTCCTATTGCAATGTCGTAGTCAGTGAAAAGAAACTAAATAAAAATGAATTTAGAATCACAGTTTGGACCGAAACTTCAATTTTTTCCTATTTTAACTAGGGACTGATATCTTTTTAAAAACTTCTTAATGATTGTACAAAAACGGCTTCAAAGGCGGCCACGAAGATACTAGTAACATCAAGTAAATTACAAAGAGATTTATAATACAGTACATCTGTTACTTGACTTAGTTTCAAAACAAAATAAATCTCTAAACAAGAGCAACTAAAGTAAAAGGAGTTTTAAAATTGTTCATTGAAATGTCTCACCAAAGCTTATTCCAACTTTTCATTCTTTTACAGGGTACATGGCGGGTAAAGGTCGTTAGGTAGAGGGTGGAGGGACAAACTGCCTCTGTTTACCTGATGATCCTCAGGCTACTTCATTCCCAGACTGGAAACGTGCAAAACCAGGAAAACTGCATGGGATAGGGTTTGAATTAACAGGTTAGGTAAAAAAAAAAGTCGGTATAAATTTGATGCAATTGCTTTAGATTTTTATTTCGAAAATTTATATAACGTGTATAACAAAGTATTTTCTAAAACTTTCTGTTGTTAAGTGAAATAAGAAATCTTTCATTAGACATTAGATAATTGCTGTAGTCGTTTGACTTTGTCATCTGTACTGGTCCATTGTCCGTTCGCGTTATATATATATTTATATAATTCCCAAATGATACCA
Organism: Modiolus philippinarum; assembly: GCA_002080025.1. NCBI lineage: Eukaryota > Metazoa > Mollusca > Bivalvia > Mytilida > Modiolidae > Modiolus > Modiolus philippinarum. Next base: position 91,652 of record MJUU01059548.1, on the reverse strand, counting down.
GTTAAGTATACTGGAATGATGTGCAGAAGTTTTTCATCAATTGCTCCAAAGAAAATTGCAAAGTGCGCAGATATACCTGTTCGTACTTTTGTAAGTCCAAAGGGCGTCAACACTATATATCCGTCAGCGTCGGCGGTGTAAATCAAATCAATTTTGACATACATTACCATTGGCATGAGGTGATGCAAATTTGTAATTTTGTTGCTGATCGGAAGTCCATAATTGCCACCAACATTAAACGACATGGGAAAAGATGAAACCTATTACAAATTGAAAACAGTTCCAATGACAAATTATTGAATGGTAACATGATCATTTTTCACCAAATGTATGATATAAATGCCAATCTTAAATTCAAGACGGCGGTAGAAAATATGTCAATTTTCGCCAGATTTTCCGTGAATATTTTCTTTTATATTCTGTATATTCCTCTTTTTGTAAGATTTTGCAGTACTTCAATTGATTTTGTGTAGCTTTAAACCGTTTCCGAAATATAAGTCTCAATTGGGCCAATATTACATTTGTTCAAAACAGTGAATATTTTATTTTAATTTTTCATAGGATTACTTTGTTTTCCTCTTGTTGTAACCTTAAGTTAGTGTATGAAAGAATGGGGTCTGCAAGTCTCGTACAGTTTTAGAACTTCCGGGATCAAAAAATGTATCCGGAAGTTGCATTTTAAACAAAGATGTGTGACAATTTAAGGTAGATAGACACTGTTGCGCTGCGCAATTCAATTGCGCATTAGAAAAATAAGAGTCGGATACGGGGTAAGCTTGATTTTCGGGCCGGAACAGTAATTTGAAAATTTGAAGGCTATTCCTTTGTGACGTCATAATTGAATGACAGATGTATAACGTCATATTTCATTTACTTTGCCGCGAATTAACTCCCTTTTCCCGTAAATAATGTTTAATCCGGAAACTTTGTAAAATATCTCCGTTAAAAGCATGGTGACATATACATTTTTGAATTGTAACCAATAAATTACATCATAAACTATCTGTCCACAAAAATACATCAAATTGTCATGGATGAAAAGTTTATTTCTATTAAGCTAAAAATTGCCTTTCCATATTTTCCCCGTACATTCTATGTAAATTAAGGTGACAAAATGGCTAAAAATGAGCAAACTTTGATCTCAATTCTAGAAAAAGCAAGCATGGTGACCCATAATCTTTATTACAGATTTCCGGTAAGTAGGATTGGTTCTTCAATTGTGCCGACTTACAACAAAATCTCATGGATTTAATATTACTGTCTATCTACCTTAAACAAAAATTTGAACGTCATAATCCTCAGACGTCATGTTTTGGCGGGAAGCGTTTTCGAATTGCCGTTTTATCGTGGATTCTCGTGAGTCACATGACAAGACTTACAGACCTTATTTTGTGTAGCTTTTAGTCTTTCTAATCTATAAGGAGTGAAAGGAGTCAAAATTGCAATTTTCAAAATATGTGAAAACTTGATGGGTTTGTTTCTTTTTATTTCTCTTAACGTAAGGTTTTAAGTTGTATGAAGGTGGCTTTGGAATACCTCTCACCATGTCAGAGCTACAAAGAACCAAACAATGTTGAAATTTTCTCAGTTAATGAGGTTCAATCCTCAATATGAAAATAAATACGATATTATCTTGTTGGAAAATTGAAAGAAGAGTAATTGAAGACAAAAAATTGATAGGTTGTCAGATGGTTTCTTTTTTTGAGATATTAGGATTTAAAAATTTGGAAGGAAGCCGAACAAGTCTGAATTTTTCTTAGGTTAAATATTAGCAATGTTTGACAATGAATGAATAATATAAAATAAATAGGATATATAAATTATTTACAGAATGCTCATCAAGATGTATAAATTGAAATTACTGAGAGAGATACAGCTTCACTGGAGCCTCTTGTTTATTCAATTCTATAAAACCACTAGAGCATATAAATTTCTTTATAAATACCGAAGCAACAACTAAAAATCCAGAATACATTGCAAAATGAGGACAACACACAGACAGAGAACGTAAATGATGAATAAGAGCAAACACCAAATACATAAAGCAGGAGTGTCGTCAGATGTTCCAGGAGGGTAATAATAACCTGCTTCACATTAGGCACCCCTTCAAACTATAAGTGAAAAGTCCGGTGTTATGTCAAATTTGGTATGTGTCAATCCAGTAATAACTCGGGATATATTGAATTTTGTGATAAAGAAACATTCCAACGATCTGTCAAATAAAACCTGTGTTACAAAAGTACCAATGACAGATTTTGCTCTGTCGAAGGAATCAACGTTCACATTACATGCACGACAGTAGCAAATGAGCCGTGAAATGTACACTCCATATATGAAGATGTTGGTGATATATCTACCCTCAAATTCACAATCGTAAAATTAAAATCATCACGTTTGGATTTTATTTGAGTGTTGCAAGGTGCCGATATAGAGATAAAGGTATAGGTATAACTCTGATGTTGGTGTACCAGTGGTCTCTTAAAGGTAAAGTTTATTTGGGTAGATGAGATGAAGATGATTTTTAAATCTAGAAAAAGTTTTAAGATAAAATATTTTTGTAAAGGAAACTGCAATTTAAAGATCTGATCAGACTTATTTCCTTCTCAACTAGTCATTGAACCTGGTTTCATGCGACTTCCAGGAGTGAACCATTACAGTTTTCAGAATGTTGTATTAAATATCCTTTACGGTGATAACTCATTTTCTTCTCACCTGCTAAGAACATGACCACCAGCGTATGACACCGTTAGATTTTGAAATCTATGGGAGCAAAAGCACTAATTCAAATATGGGGGTGGGGTGGGAGTGGAAAACATAGCTATAGATGATTGGTCCGTGTTCACAATTAAAAAGTAGAATGTCGGGTGTAACTTAAAACTCGCAAAATATGGAAACTAGGTCGCCGATAACGTCAGCAGAGGCACCATTTTGTTTACATTGTGACGTCATAAAAGTGCATAGGAACTGGACTGAGACAAATGTAAACAATGAGAGGTTTTGCAATGAAAAAAAAGACTTTATTTCGATTTGCAAACATGGTTTGATCAAAAAATTTCCAAATTTCTTAATTGAATAACGTTAGCCGACAAATATATTGTGAAGTCATAAAATAACTACAAAACATTTCCCATTTTGTAAAAAGTGAATGAGCCTCATTTCCCGCGCAACTGTAGGAGAATTTGACAGAAAACCTCATAAACTATTGTATAGTTTGTATAGAAATAAGAAATAAAAGACGATAAACAAGATATCTGAATTTTGATAGCTGGAATATTGTAAAAATATCATCCCGCTTGCCAGAATAATGAAGCTTGAGGCTCGTTTGCTGCGCTCACTTGCCCCTGTGCTTCATATTCTGGCTCACGGGATGATATTTTACGATATACAGATGTCAAAATACAGATAACATATACATATTTGCTTATATTATGTTGATATACAACGTTTCCCAGCCGATGTTTCGACATTTGTTCTCACAAGATAATGAACTTTTTGCAGAATTCTCAACTGTCAATAAAATTCTCCGTTATTGATCTCTGAAAAAAGCAGAAGCATCAATAAAATTTTACACAGATCTTTCAGGAGAAGAATGAATAAATTTTACGCATCTCTTTTAATAAATCGGTTTATTTCTATTTTAGTCCTAATACTAGTATATTTTAATCTGTAGATTGGATGTTGTCTCCTTGACATTTACCCCATTTCGTTTCTTTTTCATAATCATTGTCCAAAACTTAATTTTAAATTTTGAAACTGTAGATGCAGTCTATTTTTACCATGAAACTTTTCTGTTGAAACACGATTCCGTGTATTGAACTCATTGGATGTCCTTAATACTGGCCTTATATTTCGATATTTTTGGTAATAAGTACTTTTTGTATGCTGATTGTATATCATTACTAAAGCTGCATATGAGAGGTTACTCCTTGAAACACGTGTACAGTATAACAAAATTTACTGCGTATTTTACAACATCGTTATTTTTGTATTCTTGCAAATAGTAATAAATACAAATTAATGGTATATTAACTTTTTATAAGGCAAAACAGAATATGAACAAATATGGCATGTAGAAATCCAGAAAGATCTGAAAATATATATTTTGCATAACTCTATCTATTCTACAATAGAATTTTATTGAATTTAAAAAAAAAAATGTTAAGCATTTCAAATTGATTATGTCTCCCCTCTTTTTCGGGAGAGACATATTGTTTTTGTCGTAGCCGTCTGTCATCTGTCCATCGTCCGTCCGTCCGTCCGTCCATCCATCCTTAAATTGTACAGGATGCAGAACACAGTTATTTTGTGTGACGTCATAATGAACATGTCAATAAAAACTACCCCCTCCTTTATATGATATGTATAAAATTATATATGGACATCTATATACCAATGGAAAGCTTAAAATCTCAAGTTTCGCGATATTTAAAAATATTAATAAATTTGACAGTGATACATGCAAATTGAGATGATTACAGCTGTGGACAAAATGGTAAATTTCACTGAAAATTGCACCAAATCAGGCCATGCTGAGCCAAAAATTTCAGCAATACTGGTGCAGAAATTACCATTGAAATTTAATTCATTGCAAATAACATGATTTCTTCTTTCTTTTAAGTAGGGTTTAAGGTACGGTCACTGGCTCCGAAAGCTGCTATTTTGCCTGGCAGCTGAGTTCAAAATTTAGTATATGGCAAACTACAGTGTTTATCCAATTGTATCCCCTGCACAAAGTTGACACATAAATAAAATTTAAAATTAAGCTTTGACTTCAGTTATCTATTAATTTTATCATCAAGCCCAACTCTAAACATAAATATAAAAAAAAAAATGACATTTTCAATGTTAGGACCTTAAAATAGCAGGTCATCCCATAAATGATGTAAGCATCTTTGAAAAGCCCACTCGCAAAATTTACGAAACTGTGTCTTGCTACCACAGATACTTGTTGGACAATAAAAACTAACTTTTTGTATGTTTTCCTTTACTTGTATTTTTTTTTTTTTTGGGCTTCATATTTTGCCTCTATAGTTTTAAGATAACAACAAAATGTTAATTTTGCACAAAAAAGGATTAAAGGCTAAAACTCCTATATATGCCTTGTCGGAAAAAAATGAATCCCTGGTTATGTTATTCATTCAGAATGTTGTGTTATTTGGAAATGTCTATATATTTCCACATCTTATAATAATAGTAAAACATGTCAAACCCTTTTCATCTTTAGGGTTGATCTAATAGTCAATATGTTACCCTAATTTCTCCTTATATGGTCAAACTTTAAATTGTATTCTATAACCCCACTTTTCAACAGATCTACCTTATTGTCGACGAGAAAATACAATTGGACAGTTTAATTTCAATGACTTTCACCTTCACCTTGAAATTGACAACAGAGGTAGTCTGCAACCTATGCTGTATGACAAACGCAATGAATTCACTTTTCAATTGGTAAGCTTCCCTTTTCTTTGTAGCAACATTCAAACAGTGTCAGCATATGTAGTTAACATTTCAAAACTCATTTTGTCAATAAAATATTCGGGTCCTATCTCAGTGCTGACAACCTCGAAGGCCACAAGAAGTATTGTCTTAGTAATGATAAGTTCACTACGTTTTAAATTTTTACTGCATTACTTTGTCTTATTGCAGGTTGCTTAATTCCACAGTTTGTTTTTCATTCTTCTTTCTTTTTTAGTCTTGTATTATATACTGTTTTTACGGTGATAGGCAGGTATTTCAACCCCTATTTTCACACAAGCGGTGGGTCTCATCAGTGGTCAGCCGTTTTTATATGTGTTTGACCTATTCAAAAGTTCAAATTGTTGTTTCCTCTACTGGATTTGACTTTACTACCGGGTTTGACATGATCTTCAAATCGGGACTTATACGAGTTGTTGTCCTTGAATCACATTTTCTCAGAAGTTTACATTATCTTAAAACTATAACAAGTAAACAGAAAATAGTAGAGCAAACACTGTCAGAAATTAAAGACCTACATAGTGCTTAACTAACATGGTAAGCGACCATGGTAAAAGACCGATCAATAGAAAATTTGGTACAAATTTAAAATTTCTTTATTTTTAACTTTCATTATTTTGTTCGATGTAATATTTTGTATTTTAGATTTAAATACTTCCCATTTTAACTGCTTATATGACCATGTTACTCTTATATTTATATAAAACGTTAACTCTCATGTTGTTTAAATACATTTAACAAACTACCGAAGTGAGCTGTAAATTTTGTTTTTGCATATGGCCATTTCAACCACTAATGTCTCTTCAGTGCAGATGAAATCAAAACAATTGGAAACCCCTAACCGCAATATGTATGTGTAAAATGTGATTGAGAACAAATACAAAAAAAAAACAGCTAAATAGAAAAATGACATCAGCTACGGATAGAGCTATGCAAGAGAGTGATACACCTCAAACATTTTTTTTCTTAAATTTAGATGTAGCAAGTTTTGAGATAAAATCGGTTTTCGGGCTAACCTTAAAGTTCTAGCTACTGGGGTGTTTAATGTCCTCTCTGACTAACATTCCACCAGCAGAGGAATAGACTCAGTGGCAATAACTAACCAATTTAAAAATTGTTCTCTAGTTTTTTTTTAAGCGGCCGCTTAGAAGTTATTTTTTTTGGGGGGGGGGTAATTTTGTCAATTTTGTCAAATGCTAAGTATTTATTTTATTTCTATTTAGAAGAGATAAGAGTAAAAATCCTTAAATCATTGATGATAAAGATGTTCCATGCGCTGTGTGTGAAACTGAGAAGAGTACATCACTGATGATCCCGGGAAGAACGACATGTTACTCTGACTGGACCATAGAATATACAGGCTATCTGATGACCAGTCTTACTGGCCAGGGTGTCCAGGCAACTGAATATGTGTGTGTTGATCGGGATGCCGAAATCTATGGGAAAAGAAACTATAACCAGGGAACGTTGACATATGTGGAGACTAAGTGTGGTAGTCTTCCGTGCTCTAGATATGCAGATGATACTAAGCTGGCTTGTGTTGTCTGTAGTAAATAGTTGATTTGTACAGAAATTTGTTTCATTTTGTATTCAATATGAGTCATTTGCCACAAATAATTACTAGTACTTTTAATTCTAAATATGTAATTTTATTCATTAAGAAATTGTTTTGAGCAGCGTAATATCTTAACCTAACTTTTCCTCAGTATCCCCTATACATATATATATATTGCAGTGCCCACCCCCTTTTTATGAATTTGATGTTGCTATTGATGTTGGTTATGTTAAAGTTGTAAAATGTTATGAATTTAAGTTATACCTAATGCCTGTGGGGTAAATGACATGAAATATACAATGGTATAAATTAAATTAAATGATTGTTGAACGGTTGTGATGTCAACCGGCGGTGTTCACTTGGATTGTTAATAGCCAAGGTGTTTAGTCATTTTGTCTCTTTTTATTATTATTGAAGAAATTGTAGAGGATTGTATTTGTGTTAAAATTGTTCCTAGAATATGTGAACGGCTCTATGGTCCCCCTAAACAAGTGATTTTACTTGCTGGTGGCCGGGGTGACAACCGGTACCGATGCTGGTGACTGGCCGGTGACAACCTAAAATTCATTGAAAATTTGTCGTCTGCTAGGACAGATTTTTCTCACTTTTGAGATAGAACAGTTCCTATTTTTAGCGGTGTGAGATTTCCTTGTCTTGTACCCCCCGGTACAAGACAGAAATTGCCAAGCAACGTATTCGGACGTCATTGACGTCGCTTAGGAACGTCGGATGTCAAGTACGGCTTGGTGGTAAATAAATCGTAGTTAGTGATTACAAAAGTGAGAAAATAAATCAAACACCGTTGAAACTGCAAGATTTAGAAATCTCAGACACCCTCGGGTAAGACTTCAATGGTTCTCTGACTCGGCAAGCCTCGTCAGAGAAATATTGAAATCTTACCCTTGGGTGTCTGAGATTTCTTGATCTTGCCTTTTCACCGGTGTTAGATTCATATAGTCTTTAGCTATTGTTGTAGTTATGAGATATTATAAGAAACCGAAGTATACCTTAAAGTATTGAAATAATGCTCTGAATCCCTCAATATATTTGGTTAGTAACCTTACGTTTATTTTGTAAACAGAAATGGCGACGTCATTCTTACTTGACGGGGAAGTCCCGTTACGTTGTTTCGTGGAATATGATTGGACAGTTTCCAAAACGCTTGTTTTGATTGGTCCAGCCCGCATATATAAGGCTGAGATTGGAGAAGAAACATCAGAACGGTGACGGGTAGTTAAGTGGTCGGTTGACATTAAAAATAGAAAGAGAACTAGCATAAACCGCGCATGTTAACATGTTACTAAATTATTTATAATCGCTGTTTCAGGTGACGGTGACAAGTTTTATTTATAAACTTATCCGGTACCAGGTGCCGGTGCTGGTGATCTCTGCTTGTCTTGTGTTAGATCTCGGTGACGGTGACGGTTGCAAAGAGTAGTCACCGTATTTGGTGAAAGGCTTGGTGTCAATATTTGATATCTGAACTTAGTTAGTTTTGTTATGGCAACTGAGGTTTGATTATACGTGTTGTTAGTTTTTAGGAAATGTTTATTCCTATATTGATTCGTTCCTCCTATTTATAGGAGCACCGTTCTCAAAAGTGTTGGTTCTTATATTGGCATCGTATAATACGACTCATAAATAGTTTTATTAGTGGGCTATTTGTTGGGACAATTTGTATTTATTTTAGCCGATTAAACCATGTAGCCGACCAAACCCGCAACAAAGTCCATGACCAAGCCAGTTTCCAGCTGTTATTTATAACCTGTTAAATAAAGTATAGAAATTTTATTTGAGTATTGAACTCTCGGCCTAGCTACTTTTGTTCCCCTTATTAGTATTTTTGAACCATAGCCTATATTATTAGTCTGTGGTTAAGTGCACATCGGCTCTTCTGAGTGTACCGACTCTATACACCAGAGGCCGACGTCGCATTTTGGTGGCAGCAAGGTGGGATTTTATTTAGAGTCACAGTGTTGGTTTACTGAAAAATTGAAGGGAATCAGATATAAATAGAAAATAAAATTGAATAAAGTAGTTTATTAAAAAAATGTCAATGGATGAATCCAATGTTGTTACGTTTGGACCAACTTCAGAAAAAAGAAGTGAGAATAACGATGACACTGTACATGAACAAGAATCATGCTAGGCTCATAGTTCAAATAGTTTAGAAATGAAAGATAGATTAGAAATAAAGCATTTAATGAATGAATGAATGATTTTTCCAATAAGTTTGAGTTGATGTTGCAAAGATTTGAAAATAGGATGGTATGAAATAAAGGAGTTATCCCAATTTTGGGAAGAGGGCAAGAATCAAGTACCCCGTTGAAAGAAAATCAAAACAATAGCCACTTGAATTCTTATAACAGAAAAACCGGTAAAACTGAAATTAGTTGTAAAGTAAAGCCGCAAATATATGATGGATCGGACGATTTAGATGAATATCTAGCACAATTCAGTTTACTGGCTGAATTGAATAATTGGAGTGATAGGAATAAAGCGCTATTTTTAGCAAGTAGTTTGAGCGGTGGAGCGAGAGCGCTCTTAAATGAATTATCTAAATATGAGAAAAGAGACTTTGATAGCTTAGTTGAGGCTTTAAAAAGTAGATTTGGGTCAGTTAATCGTTCAGAAGTGTATCGTGCTGAATTGCAAACTCGGGTTTGTCAAAGAAATGAATCATTGCCGGAATTGGCACAGACTATCAAAAAGCTTACACGTAGGGCTTACCCGGGTACTTCCCCGGCGGTACTCTGGCATGAGACCACTTTATCGATTCCATACCAGAGACTGAAGTTAGATTAAGGCTTAGGGAAGTAGGCCCAAAAACTATAAGTGAGGCTGAAACAATTGCTGTTCGTCTAGAGGCGCTTAGGGTCGCAGACAGACAAAAAGGAAAAATAGCTAAGGTGGCGGAAAGCACGCCAAGCGCAAGTATTGTTGATGAAATCGGAAGTATTAAAGATAGCCTTAACTTCCTTAGAAATGAAGTTCGCTCTATGAAAAATAATAACCAAAACCATATAAATTTTAATCATAATAGAAATTTTAATCAGAGGGCATCAAATAATGTTCACCAGAATAATTTTCGGAATGACGGAAATCACCGAAGGTCGGAAAACGGACCAGGGTCGAGTGCGCGGGTCGGTACTCGGCCGAGGTTGACAGGCCCAACACAATAATTTCAAGTGCTTCATGGGGCAGAGATGAGGGATACTTCTTGTTGGCAAAATTAAATGACTTATCTGTTTCAATGTTAGTTGATTCTGGAGCATGTGTTTCTATATTGAGAAAAGATATTTACGAAATTATTTCTCCCTCATCTCGACCTCCAGTATATCCGCTTCGTATGAATTTATTGAAGGCAACCGGTGAAGCGTCAGAATTTCTCGGGAAGGTAGTTGGGAAATCATAATTTTAAGCACGAATTTTCGCTCGCCAATATAAAAGATGAAGCAATTTTAGGGATGGACTTTTTTATGTCACATAAGATTGATTTACTTTTCAGCAAAAGCTGTATTAAAATTAAAGGGGATTTTATCCCGTGTTTTACAAAAAAGGGTGAAAGTAGGTGTTGTAGAATATCAGTTGTAGAGTCTGTTGAAATTCCAGCAGGCTGTGAAAAGATAATTAAAGGTCAAGCGTGTGGGACGGTGAAATTTAATTCTGTTGGAATAGTTGAACCTATCAGCGAGTTCGTTGATAAAACAGGGTTGTTAATAGCAAAAGCGGTAGTTTCACAAAATAGTAATACGATTCCGTTAAGAGTTGCTAATTTTGGTGACAAACCTGTCAAAGTTTACAAAAATACAGTTGCCGCTAATTTTGAGCCGGCTACAGTTGAATTTGAAGTTGAAAATTCTCAGACAAGGGTGTGTGGTATAGATTTAAGTTCAGATCAAGGTATATCCAAGCATTTAGAGCATTTAGAGGAACTGTATAATCAAAGTTCTGAAGCACTGAAAGGTGATGAGCGGGAAAAGTTAAAGAGGTTTCTTATTAAAAATCAAGATGTATTCTCGAAATCATCCTCGGATATTGGGTATACTGAGCTGGTAAAACATAAAATAGACACGGGAAATACAAAACCGTTTAATTTGAAACAATGCAGACTTCCGTTAGCAAAACGTGAAGCTGCAGACAGTAAGATACGATTTTGTTGTGATTTTAGAAAAATAAATGAGAATTCGGTATCTGATTCCCAACCCATTCCCCGTATTGATGACACTTTAGAAGCTTTAAGCGGAAATCACTGGCTAAGTACACTTGATCTTCGATCGGGATACTGGCAGTGCGGTTTAGAGGATAGTTCTAAGGAGAAGAAAAGTTTTTGTATTCTGGTAGTGGTCTCTGGCAGTTCAGAGTCGTGCCTTTTGGTCTTAAGGGGGCACCTGCAACGTTTGAAAGGTTGATGGAGAAGGTATCATCAGGTTTAACCTGGAAAATATGCTTAGTCTATTTGGACGATTTTGTGGTATTTTCAAAAACATTTGACGACCATTTACAAAATTTGACGGAAGTATGTGAAAGAATGAGATTGGCAAATTTAAAGTTGCACCCACAGAAATGTGTTTTAGTCCAAAATGGGGCGACATTTAGGTAATAAAATCAGTAGCAAAGGTATTGCAACAGATTAAAATAAAATTAGTGCTGTATTAGATTGGCCTGTCCCTAAAAACGTAAAGGAAACACGCTCATTTGTCGGGTTCTGTTCCTAGTACAGATAGTTTGTTAAAATTTTTTCGATAATAGCAAAGCCTTTGCACCAATTGACAGAAAAAGGCAGAAAATTTGTATGGACCCCAGAATGCGAAAATGCTTTTAAGACACTTAAAGATCGTTTGACATCTGCCCCAATTTTAGGTTTCCCAGCTGATACAGGAAAATTTGTTCATGACACGGATGCATGTGATGTTGGAATGGGAGGTGTTTTGTCTCAAATACAAGAAGGTCAAGAGAGAGTGATCGGTTATTTTAGCACATCTTTTTCGAAAAGTGAGAAAATCTACTGTGTAACCAGAAAAGAAGTGTTGGCAATAGAAAACTCAGTTAAAAATTTTCATCATTACTTATATGGTCGTCATTTTACCATACGTACTGACCATGGTTCGCTGAATGGTTAGTAAACTTCAAAAATCCGGAGGGTCAACTGGCCAGAGATGGCTAAGGGTTTTAGGCGTGTATGATTACACCATCGTTCACCGTGCCGGTCGAGTTCACTCGAATGCGGACGGTTGGAGTAGAAGGCCTTGTGGGGAGAATTGTAAGCATTGTGCAAGAAAAGAAAGTAAAGAAGATGAGCTAAATAACAAGAGCATATCTAAATCCGAATTGATCTCAGGAAAGTTTGAAAGGGACACCGTGACCTGGCCAGTCATGAGTGTTGAGAATGTAAACTTGACTAAGGATTATATGAAAGATAAACGAGATAGTAGTAAATATGAGCAGACGAGTTTTGAAGTACAAAAAGAGACACTTTCTAAAGAAAGATGTGTGTACAAAACTAGTCTGGATATCAACGAAAAGAAGGTTCCAAAAAAGATAAACACAGGAGTGGCTACAACAATAGCCAGTGTTTATGGAAAAAATGACTCTAGAGAGTTTGCTGGAGAAACATCAATTTTGGGGAATCAAGAAAACTCTTAAAAAAGTAAGGGAAAGATATTTTTGTTTTGGTATTAGGAAATTCGTAGAGAACTGGTGTCACAAATGTGATGTTTGTGCAAGTCGGAAATCTCCAAGTAGTCGAGCAAAGGCTCCAATGTGTAAATATAATGTTGGTGTCCTATTGGAGAGAGTAGCCATTGATATAATGGGCCCACTCACAATGCCAAGTAACGGGAACAGATATCTGTGAGTTATTTGTGACTATTTTACAAAGTTTACACTTGCTTTTCCCATGAAAAATCAGGAGGCTGACACGATCGCCAATAAGTTAGTTTATGATTTTATAGCTTTATTTGTGGTACCCCTTCAGATCCATACGGACCAAGGGGCGAATTTCGAATCAAGTCTGTTTAAAGAGCTATGTAGTTTGTTAGGTATTCACAAGACAAGAACAACAGTGATGCGACCTCAGTCAGATGGTATGGCTGAGCGCTTTATGAGAACTATTGAAAATATGTTGCCACTTTTCATATCTGAAAATCAAAGAAATTGGGATGAGTTAATACATTTACTTATGATGGTTTATCGCTCCTCGGTCCATGAACGTACTGGATACAGTCCTTATAGAATGTTTTTTTTTGTTCTGATATAAACTTACCTGTTGATTTGTTGTTCGGAAAACCTGTCGAACAAGGGGGTGGAATTAAAAACAATTCTGAGTATACAGTTTGTTGTCAATACACAGTTTTGCTCGGGAAAATTTAAATTTGTCTAGTGATGTCATGAAAAGATCTTATGATCATAAAATACAATACAAGTTGTATAAGCCTGGTGACTGTGTATGGTATTACCAATATAAAAGAGTTGTGGGTAAAAATCCAAAATTTCAGAGACCCTGGCATGGGCCTTTTATGGTCATTGATCGCTTAAACGATGTACTGTATAGGATAAAGTTAAATCCAAAAAGCAAGGCCAAAGTGGTGCAACACGATAAATCAAAACCGTATGTGGGTGACAATAAACCTACCTGGTTTCATTAAACTATTTTGTTCTGGTGACATAATCGGACAGTCGACGGTGGACTCGAAATGACGTACTCCACATTGGATGTACTGTATTTGTTATAAGTAGCTATTTTTGAAGTTGAAATGTTTGTTGTTTTAATTTTTTATTGATATGATATTTGTGTATGCTAATGTGAAAGTACTATAGGCATTTTATATTTTGTGAATGCACAAATTATGATATACGTTAATGAATAAATATTACTTTGCATAGATATATATGGAGGATATCGAAGCTACAAAGTATGTACACGATGATAATATTTTAAGCTGTAATACATATAAAAGAACAAGAGATGTATTTGAAGTTTTTATTGATCATGCTGAAGTGTTGAGTATATCTTGAACAGGAAGCCCTGTAAATTGATATGGAAGCTGAACCTGAAAAACAAAAATGTAGATGTATTGATCTGTTAACAAATTGAAACATAAGATATGTAACGGAGAAGTTTTTTTCGCCATTGAAAAGGAAAGAAAATACATATATTAGTTCGATTTTTCACACAATAGATATGTACAAGATTCTGTCCCATGACTCTAAACAGACACTATAATGAATATTGGCTAGATTCTGTCGTAACCCATGTGCAAACTTGTGTATTTTCGTATAGTTGGTTTATTTCAGGTTAAATGGGTGTGTGCCCTGTGTAGGGATATTACTTTTGATAAGAAATGGATGTTGGAGAGGCATCTCATGGAAAGGCACATTAACTTTAGCTGGAAATGTCCTCTTTGCAAGAAAATTTTCCAACGAAAAAATTCGCCGCATAATGGGTGTACGGTAAAGACGGAAGAGATGGAATGCTTCGAAACAAGTACGGGACTTAGGGGGAAAGAGGAAGAAATTAAGTTGGAAGTATACAAGCGTTCTTTGAATGACAAAATGTTGATTGTCGGGCCGGACAAAGAACTGCTAGACATGATGGGGAGTGTTGTTCGGTCAGAGACAGCGACAAGAAAGAAAAGGAAGGCAACACCACCTAGCAGTAGTCAGCCAAGTATTGGAGAAAATAAGAAACAAAAAGTTGAGGATAAAAACAAAAATGGTAAAAATGAAAAACTGAAAGAATTGAAAGAGTTAATGACAGAATTTGAAAGTGTTGACGCTCACAGTGAGGGGACGGTGGTGGAAACTTCGGTTGAAACACAGAAGAGATCTGTTCATGAACGGCTTGGTAGAAGAGCGGAATCTGTCAAGACTGGTACCTTCTCCCAAAGTACTGAACATTCCGGCTCAGGTTCTGAAAAGTCAGGTGTTTCGCAAGTGATTAGTCACTACGCACGCGATGAGTCCGTGGAACGTCTGGTTTCTCCGTCAGGAAGGGTTACTGTTACAACTAGTGAAGCATCCACAGTGCCGAATGAGTTAGATGTAGTCTTACAATCTCTACAGAATACTCAGGAACAGGTGGTAGTATTAGAGATAGGTGGAGTCAAGTATGAGACTAGTAAGGTCACCTTACGGGCAGACCCCTCCAGTATATTTGCTAAGATGCTATTACCAAATTCTCCGTTTCGCCCAAATGGTATTACATACTTTTTCGACAGGGATTCATCACATTTCCGTATTATTATTGGCTATCTTCGCAATGATTGCGTGTTGGAAAAGAAGATGCTACCAGCGGACGCTAAACATTTATATGAGCTCCACATTGAGGCGAAGTTTAATAAACTTTCTGGACAGGTGTCTTTGATCCAGGAACGCTTAACTGACATATGTATGTGTAAGCTGCTATAGGAGTGAACTAGAAAATGTAAAATGATCGGTGGACAGTGAAATTTGAAATTAATTAGATCCCAAAACCATAAGTTTGTTGTTACTTTTATTTGTTGCTTTCAGATGTGAAATCAAAGCCCTGAAAGCACTGTTTTTTAAGTATTTTAGAGGTAAATGTCACGAGACGGAAACCTCTGTTAGTAAATTGATAGTTGGTTACCAGTGGGTAAAACATTACAAAATTATTTTATAACTTCTCTATTTGAGGTCAAATGCCTTTGGAGGAGGGGTAATGCAGTGCCCACCCCCCTTTTTATGAATTTGATGTTGCTATTGATGTTGGTTCTGTTAAAGTTGTAAAATGTTATGAATTTAAGTTATACTTAATGCCTGTTGGGTAAATGACATGAAATATACAATGGTATAAATTAAATGAAATGATTGTTGAACGGTTGTGATGTCAACCGGTGGTAGTCACTTGGATTGTTAATAGCCAAGGTGTTTAGTCATTTTGTCTCTTTTTATTATTATTGAAGAAATTGTTGAGGATTGTTTTTGTGTTAAAATTGTTCCTAGAATATGTGAACGGATCCATGGTCCCCTTAAACAAGTGATTTTACTTGCTGGTGACCGGGGTGACAACCGGCACCGGCGCTGGTGACTGGCCGGTGACAACCTAAACTTCATTGAAAATATGTCGTTTGCTAGGAGAGATTTGTCTTTAGCTATTGTTGTAGTTATGAGAAATTATAAGAAACCGAAGTATACCTTAAAGTATTAAAATAATGCTCTGAATCCCTCAATATATTTGGTTAGTAACCTTACGTTTATTTTGTAAACAGAAATGGCGACGTCATTCTTACTTCACGGGAAAGTCCCGTTACGTTGTTTCGTTGAATATGATTGGACAGTTTCCAAAACGCTTGTTTTGATTGGTCCAGCCCGCATATATAAGGCTGAGATTGGAGGAGAAACATCAGAACGGTGACGGGTAGTTTAGTGGTCGGTTGACATTAAAAATAGAAAAAGAACTAGCATAAACTATGTCAGGTTAATATGTTAATATATTATTCATAATCGCTGTTTTAGGTGACGGTAACAAGTTTTATTTATAAACTTATCCGGAACCAGGTGCCGGTGCTGGTGATCTCTGCTTGTCTTGTGTTAGATATCGGTGACGGTGACGGTTGCAAAGAGTAGTCACCGTATTTGGTGAAAGGCTTGGTGTCAATATTTGATATCTGAACTTAGTTAGTTTTGTTATGGCAACTGAGGTTTGATTATATGTGTTGTTAGTATTTAGGAAATGTTTATTCCTATATTGATTCGTTCCTCCTATTTATAGGAGCACCGTTCTCAAAAGTGTTGGTTCTTATATTGGCATCGTATAATATGACTCATAAATAGTTTTATTAGTGGGCTATTTGTTGGGACAATTTGTTTTTATTTTAGCCGATTAGACCATGTAGCCGACCAAACCCGTAACGAAGTCCATTACCAAGCCAGTTTCCAGCTGTTATTTATATCAGTTAAATAAAGTATAGAAATTTTATATGAGTATTGAACCCTCGGCCTAGCTACTTATGTTTCCCTTATTAGTATTTTTGAACCATAGCCTATATTATTAGTCTGTGGTTAAGTGCACATCGGCTCCTCTGAGTGTACCGACTCTATGTATCAGAGGCCGACGTCGCAATATTATGAGGACGAGAATGATTTTAATTTAATTAAATTATCAAATATAAAACCATAGGTTGGTATATATATGGAATATCTCACATTTTGTTTTTTTTTTTGTACGGACTTTATTACGGCCAGTATCAAATGGGGCTAATAACAAAATTATCGAACAGAGTGGTCAAGACCAAAAGTCATGAGAAAAAGACAAATCAAGTGGAAACCAACGAAAAATTTGTCGACTGCAATGGTCTTGACTTGGTACAGGCATTTAAAAAGAAATTGGTTTTATCACATGCCAAACCTCACCTTCCATTGCGGTAGTGCCCAGTAGCAACTCAACAGCAATTGCCATTGAAAGGTCGTAGACAGTTAAAAGAAATAATCATCCCAGTATTAAGTAAAGAAAGAATCTTGAATCAGAGTTCGAACAGAAAATTCAATTTTTTCCAAAAGGGACTGAAACTATTAAAGAACCTTTTTTAACCTTGATTGTAAGGCGGGCACGGAGATAACTATGTCTAATGAGAAAGTCTGTATACTTTGTGCTAGCTGTCGCGTAACGAACCAGTTGTTAAATATACACTCCGGAAGTAGAAGCTGGAATATTACTATCCATGTTAGGGAAATTGATAATTTTTAAATTAAAATCGTCCCTTTTTCTTTAATTTTAGTACTGAGATGACCATTTTTGTGATTGAAGTCCAAAAAAGATGTAGATCTGGTGATTTCTGTCGTTTCCTTTATCTCTAGTTCGGTTGGATATGTTAATGGGATCCATTTAGAAAAAGATGCATTATTGATGGAAAGAACATCATCAATATATCTATAAATGAGATTGAAGGATGTAGCATCTTTTATTTTATGATCTTTTACGAGTCTGTGAAGAACTTCAATCTCATTAGAATATAAAAACAAGTCCGCGAGTAGAGGTGCACAATAAGTGCCCATTGATATGCCAACCTGCTGTTGATACACAAGCAATCCGGTTAAGTCGAGCTTGATGCGTTACGCCGTGCTAAAGGACATATCAAAAAAAAATATCTGTAATTCAAAAAATGTTAAATAGTACTTTATAATTAATTTAGATAAGCTTAAATAGCTTCTTACATTAGAACAGATCAAAGATCGGAAAATCTATCATGATTTTAAGAAACTTGTTGGAGTGAAGCGCATCGAATCAAGAAAATAAGATGATCTATTTCTTACATGAATGAAAGATATGCTAATCTTTGTTTTTGATCAAAGGTAAGAATCTATGTCAGCCGAAAAATATGATGTCCAATGTCCCAGAGCAAGGTTCCCATCCCTTAAACATACTTTCTATTGTGACGTCAAGCCATTTGTGTTATTTCGTCATGAATACTGTTGTAGATTCATAAAAATTACCATATCTGATTGGTCATTTACCTAGTTTAGACGGAGTACATCTGAACTCGTTTCAGAAGAAAATATGTTATATTTCTTTTGTTTACTATAAATATTTGAGTACCGTCCATTAGCACTTGTAACTGCTTTGAAATGTGTAGCCAAAATGAGGTTTCAAATAGTATTCTTTTGTTCAAATTTTATGAATTGTATTACAGATGGGTATTCAAAATTGTTCAAGGCTGTCAAATGAAGTAGGAAATGTCTTACATTTTCATCCACTTTTGACAAAGCACACAAACTGGGCTGTTTTTGATCTTGTAATAATAAATTGTATATGTTTGAAGTACGCATGTTCCAGTCAGTGTTCTCAATTTCACCGGTACTCTATCAATAATTACATTGCATTCATGTTTACGAATTTAGTGAATTTGGCCTTCATTCATTGTGCCTTCATTCATTGTGCCTTTGTTTTGAATGTTGTGATTTCTATTTCTGTGCTTTGTGTCTGTCTAACGTCATTGTTTTGTGTCTGGCGCCATTGTTTTCTGTGTTCTCGTTTTGGCCATGTCTTTGGACTTCGATTTTTGTGGATTTCCCTCCATTGTTCCTTCGGTATTCTACTGCCGTTGTTTCAAGTTGTAACTCTCAGATATTCAAATCCGTTTTAAATTATTGACATAATACTAATTTGGTCATCCCAATTCAAGTTTTGATTTCGACTTTTTTTGTCATTCAGATTCTTTGTAGAGGGAATAATATATTCAGTTGCATCATTTTTTTTTAAATGAGGGGTATCTCCTTCATGCAAAGCTCTGTCCTTAGCTGAATTTTGGCTTTCCTATTTAGACCCTTTTGGTTATTTATTCTCTATCAGCTTTTACACGTTTTTCGGTTAATGTACTTCAAATGATTTTGTTTGATCTGCACTGATCAGACATAAGTTGTCGAAATGCGCATATGCAGAATATGAATTAACAGTAACTTCGGTATTTTGTTATTTTTATGATACTTCCTGGGATGTTTTTTTTACAGTCTTAAACCATTTATTGCTTAGATCTTTCTTGACAGTAAACTGCCAGATAGGAAGTTCTTGCTTCATACTTTTGTTTTTTTTCATACATTGTTGAAAAATGGAAGTATTTTAATATGAGTGTGTTTCAAAGGGAAGTATACAATTCAATCTCTATGGAGCTGGATCGGGGCATCTCATAGGTAGAAAAGGCAGTTCTTTCAGAGTTTTTGTTTGAAATAATTCGTAGCTTTGATGTTATTTATCCGGAAATTTACTTGTTCTACCTTCTGTTTAGTTCATATTTCCTTCTTCATTATAACGACACGCTTTCTGGTTGTAACTGATATCTCTCACTACTTGCATAGTCGAAAAAAATATTATGCACCATCATCTGGGCATTTGTGTATGAGGTACCTAGCAGGAAAATGTCATCTGCACATCCAGTATGATTTGTAATATTACTCCCTATATTCAGGCCTACGTTAAAATGTTGCAGATGATTCAGAAGTAAATTTAAGTAGTTGTAATTATAGTAATTATAGTTACCACTTGTCTCCTTACATTATTTACGGTTTTGATATTTCTCTTGTCGCTTGTTCTGTATTTATTTAATCGTACATCAAATTTTATTTTGTTTTTCTGCGTTCTTCGAAGAAGTTTGAATTGAATATTTTTACTGCATGCAACCTTAGCATCTAACAGAAGGAGATATCCATCTTTTTTCTTGTCTTTTAAGTGTTGCACATCCTCATTTGGAATAGCAGCATTCAGTGTAAATCATCGTTGAGTTGCATTTTAGTTTGTTGGTATACATGTGTATTCTTTCTTGGTAATTAGTTCAGTTATCTTCCTAATTACAGGAAAGACTTAAATGCAACGATATTTTTATACAACCCTTTTCACTGTATTTATAGAAATAGGGCTTTTTGTTTTTGATACAGACTCATCACTGTAATATATCAGGGGAGCCCGCTAGGACGAACCTGATATGTTACCGAGATAAAGTGACAAAAATCCCATAGCAATATTATTTATTTCTTTATGTGATTCTTGAAGAGGAAAACAGACTTTTACTCCGTTTAGTTGGATAAGCTTATAAAAATATTATTTGCTGTGGCCTCTAATATTTCCCATTCGTCATTTATTTTGTATTGCTGCTTCTATCCATACGGCTTTTCATTTTTTTTATTATTTTTTTTAGATTGCTCGTGTTTCCATCAATGCTGATTTGATTCCCTAGTTCCAAAACTTTTAGTTTAGGCTTTGCGTCGAATACAGTTATATTATCACAGGTTTGGATTCCAGTGTACGTATATCTGATGGATTGTACGTATATCTGAGAAATGTTGGGTTCTTTGTTCTACAGCGATTGTACTGCATATAATGAACGTTGGATGGATTTTCCGCTAGATCTTGCATGCCATCATCACCCATAGCTTCATCAAAAATGTCCCATTTGATCTTTGTTGTATTCCTCTTTGTAACTTCACCTTTCATTATTTGAGAGTCCCATTTAAATCTTGTGTTCTTTGAATGATGTCCAGAAGTATCTGAAGTTTTTAGTGTATTTTTTAATTCAGGTTAGCTCTGAATCTAGTTTATTGTGTAAGAAATTGTCTATGTCAGAACATTTGCATCCTTCTGTGTTTCTAAATACATTTCCAACATTTTCAAATGAAAGGGGTTTATGTTTCCCTGCATTATTTACGTACCTTTTCTGGCATTTGATGGTTCATTTACATTTAATTTCACACAGATGTCACACACTATGATAGTATAATGTGTCTTTTTGATATTTCCGACATATTTCATATATTTCATCTACACATTCCATTATTCAATTTCCGGATATTTGCCCCCAAAAATGGAAATTATAGGTTTGCTGGTTACAATTCCAAATAAAAGAATTCTTTACGTTTTAGTAAATTTAAGCATTTTTAAATCCAATCATTGCAAATGAGTGATTTCGATAATATATAATCAAAAATCAAAAAAGTATGGTTTCTTCCGGAGCAACTAGTCTTTATAAATTTTCTTGTGTGAAATTGAGTCTACGTGTTTTAATGATTAAATGCTAGTTAATTCGTGCTAAGTGTGTGTTTTGAATTGGTGTTTACGATTAATTTATTACGACTGCAGTAATTCTTAATTTTCCGCAAAGATATCTAAAAGTAGATTAAAAATACAAACTCAGACCTTTTTGCAAGGGATGTTATTCTTTTTAAATGAATTTTAAGAAGAAATAATTTAATGCATAGAATTCAGCAATTTCATTGATTTTAACTCCCTTAACTCTAAATTTGAAAAAAACAGGACGATTTTTTTTTCAGCATTTTTTATATCTTACATTTTTTTTAATATCTCACTAAATCCAATTCTTGTGAAATTAAACGACTCAATTTCTCCCCGAATTTATTAATATCTGCCAAAATTGAGTTTTAGCCTTTCCTGTACGATTCACCTATGTATTTCAGAACATATTTATATCATATATCATTCTTAATTTAATTAATGCCTTATCGACCAGTGCTTCAAAAAATCCGTCTCATACGATCAGTAAATTATTTTAAAGAGATATGTGCTTAATAATAAAATACCGAAGTTACTGTTAATTCAGTTTATGTATATGCATAATTGAGAAAAGTGTCGTTTCAAACTTTAATTATATATTTTTTCTCAAGAATATTTCTTTTCATTTTCTACATTTCAAATAAAAATGCTTTTGAGTTGATACAAGACACTATTGCAATGAAAGTCGGATATAGGTACAAGGTTAATGATCACCGGTGACTTTTATTGGTGACTTTTGATCTTGTAATCACTTGCTTGGAAACCGTAATAGATGGCTGATAAAATATGATTGGAAAATATTCGGTGTAACGAGACTGTCTAAAAGTCTAAAAAGATTCGACGACCCTCTCAAAGATTTTAAATTGACGTAAATTCTTCATATTGCTAACGATAAAATGTTTGGAATGTCAAGGGCTACATTTGTTACATTTGGACCGAAGCTCTCGGATGACTCCCTAGAGAGTTATTGTCCTTGAAGTTTTCTTGAAAGTGGTTTTGAATCATGACTTTTAAACCGTTACAGATAGTAAAGAATCATTTATACTTGCTTTAAAATAAATAATGCATTTTAATTTCTCAAATATTTCTTTCATTATGATACATATTGGAAAACTGTTAACATAGCAAAAAAAGGTGGAAATTTGAAAATTATAAAGTATAACGTGTAACAGATATTTCAAAACAACCCTTCATTTACAATATGAAGTAATGGAAAAAAAAGAAACTGTGCACTGATTCGAAATGTCATAGAATTTTAAAAAATCACATCAAATCAAAAACGAATGATATGCAAATTATATTTTTAGACATTTTATCTACACCGAAATGATCCTAAGCAATTACTCGGCAAAAATGAAGATGAAAAGACCAATCACAATTGACATTAGCAAGAACTGAATTAAGAAAACCAGTAGCTAGTATGACTAGTTTTAGACAGATAAGACTTCTTTTCAAAATATTGCAGGCAGCTGTAAACCAACTTCTTGTCAGATAACAGACAAAGTAGGACGATGCAAAATTCTGCTCTTTTGGTGCCATAAATTTGCAGTTGGTAAAAATTTGACTGGAAATTCGGAACATTTGCATTTGGATTGTACAAGTTGTCAGGGGAAATGCATGAAATTTGTGTCAACCCTAATTGTCATGTAAGGTTAAATATTGTCCTTGTTTCAAGACAAATACAGGTTGTTTTTGCTGATGTCTTGCTTTAGATATGGGTGTAAAAACAATTTAAGTTGTTTTGTCTCAGTACCGGATTACATTTTTGAAGAAAAGTTAATACACGCGAAACCTACTGCGAATATCAGGAAGCTGGCTATATGGGTATCCACTGTATGCTTTTATGACCGGGAATCCTGCTTTTTATTTGTCCAGAAGTCCTGAAATTGTTAAAAACAAAACCGTAAGACTTTTTTTCATCAAAAAGAACTGTTTGCTCATGTCATTTGTTCATGTTTTAAGCAAACGTTCGAAATGCGTAAATTTGGACCTTTTTCGACACCCCTGGAAATCACACAAGATGTTCTTTAATGTCAGAAAAGTGTTTTCTGACTCGATGAAACAGGCAGACTAGGCAAACTGTGAGATTAATAATTTATCTGTCACGATGACCACAACATTATGGAATATGCATCCTGCAAAGAATAGCAACTAATATCCTTATCAAAATTGGCAAAATAAACAAAAGAAACACACGCATAAAAAGATTTATAATAATGATTTAACATGCCTTAGTAGGTATTCATAAATAACAGCCCTTACAAGTTAGAAAAGGTCGTGCTGTCAGATTTCTTAAGTTAATATATCATTGTATCGACCGTTACAGCAAAGCTTTCGATAGAAATGCAAGCGTCTTTGTATGCAAATGTTTAAATGGAAAAGGGATCAGGAAATATTGACTTATAATGCACTAGCCGATTACTATGGTTTAATTTTAATGTTAAGTTTAAGTTCGTGATTTTCTCGCATACCCGATAAAAAATGAACATGATTGTATTACTCTATTTAAACGACCTGACTGGTCACGGGTCAACTATATCGGGATTATTCGTTAAACTTATCTACAGGACAGAGAAACTTTAGCCACGCCCAACCTGTTCAATAGATTTGAGTAATAGCGTTGTCTCAAACCGGTGCTAGGGTAGTCTAGAAGTTACTATGAGGTATGAACAAAGATTTTTGTTGAATTAAAGATGGAGCTTTTTCCATTACTTGATATTACCATGCATTTAGAGACAAAATTTGCAGAGACTAACGTGCATTTACTCCACATCCTTTCTTTCTTTATTGAAAAATCGACTTTTTCTCCCATATACTGTGGAGTCCGTAAAAAGATTTCCCATGCGAGATATGTATGCTATAAATATACCAGTTATTGTAGAGAATTTCTCGTATAGATACACTATTTTGAGATTTTTGCATTTTTTTGTCATTTCAAATTTATTCTTACTACCTGTTTATAGTGCTAACATCTCTAATTTCTTTCTAGCAATTGCCCCTATAGTTGTTTACATGTGATCATCTTTTATTAGTCTTTCTGTCGGGCAATGGATTACAGCAGTTAAAAGAAAGGTTTGTCAGATAATCAAAATGTTTTTTGACGCTACTGCATCCTTGAGTAATACACATGAAGGAAGCTTTGTGCGACTCTAGCAATGAAATCCGCTTAAACTGGTGCTAAAGGCCATTGTATTGTCACAATTAGTGTATTGTTACAACTAAATTTATATTTATATTTATTATGGGAAGTATTCCGAATACACCGAATGCCCGGGACCGAATGACACCTTTCCACCTTTCTCTCGAATAATCAGATCATACGACATGAAACGTTTAGTCCAGATAGAATTTGGAATTTAGACCTAGTTCAATAACAGTGTAAGTGTTACATTATATTTTCATTATATTTGGATGAAGATTAATCCGTTTAACGTTACTACACAACAGTTTATTGTACACGTTGGTTACTGTCGCAGTGATGCATTGTTGCATGACGCGGATGTTTACAGACTAAACCGGAAATAAGCCCGTGCACGAGTTGTAAACGAGTAAACCCCAGGACAGCCCATAATTCTACACAGTTGATTGTGAACTTCCAAGGAATACAGACGCACTGAATAGTCGCTGTTTTAGTATTCCAGGCAGTGCGAGTTTACACCAGGTAATAATGGTTTAATTGGTATTAGACCTTGTGTGAATATATCACGAGGCCATTTTTCTGACATTGGTGTCAGAAGCAAAGGAAATTCGCCTGACAATTTGTCGTCTGTCGAATTTGTATTTTGACAGATTTTCGCGGGTTTGCCCACGTGGTTGACCATTTCAATTCATCGAGTGTGAATATTTCGATGACGTGATTTATTTATTTCATACTCATTTGTTCAACTGTCATTTCATCGGGTGTGAATTATTCGGTGACGTGATTTATTTATTTATTTATTTCATACCTACGTGGATTGAAGTTTTTTGTGTCAATTTACGCGTTTTTCATCGGGTGTGAATATTTATTACTCGGTGATATTTTTCATTGATTTTTCAACCAGTTGTGTGGCAACTTTTGGTTGAAATATTTTGCCCTACACACAATAAATTTGTTTGCACACACAAAACAGATTGTATAAACAAATTGCCCAGTTTTCCATGTGATTTTTTCATGTGGGTTAGCATGGAAAAATTTTGATTGAAATATTGATATTTTGTCAGCAAATATATTGACGTTGCTGACAATATTTGCTGATATTTACTGATTGTTTTTGCAGGAGATATTATTTATTCCGCGTTCCGCAAGAATTTGAACTGCACAATTGCCGCACAATTTCAAAATGCCCACCCCAATTTTCACTTGAGCATTACACAGTTATAAACTTGAGTGAAGGACTATTTTGAGCATTATTTGGTGAATTTTGATATTTAATACTGCTCGTTATTTACCAAATTTCATTTTTCATTCATATTTTGGTACATTTTGGACATTTATTCAAAATTATTTCATTTATTTAAAGTGTTTCACTCATGTGGTTAAGATGTTAAGGACAGTTAGGCATTTTTGACAGTGTTGTGAAGGCGACCGCTTTCCCACTGTTCGAAAATCATACATACACGCATACATTTGCATTACAGTAAAATAACACTAACATTCTACTTTTTGACCTCACAGTAATTATAAATTGTGATAATTTGTGTGTCGGTAACCCCGACCGATTATTGCAATTTCGAAACATAAATATTTTTGAATTTATTTAAATAATTTAAACTTATTTTGCGATTGTGTAGTCGATGAGTAAAAATGCATTGAAATTTTGATAAATTGAACACAAACTAAATTAGTTTGATTAAATTTTTTGATTAATTAAACAAGTTTGAAACAGTTTAATTAAAAGTTAAATTTTGACTAAATAAGTTGAAATAAAAGGTTTAATTAAATTTTTGGACAATTAAACTGTTTTTTTTTAATTTTTGTGAGAAATAAACAAAATGAAAATCTGTTATATTGGACAGCCATATCAACTTTTGATTAAAATTTAAAAAACTATTACTAAAAGAGGATAACAAGAGAGGAACATAAATTGTCACAGAATTAGAACAAGGTTTATTGTTATTACAGTTAAATAGGACATAAATAGGTTAAACATTTAAACATGTCTTATTAAAATTTTGTTTCTCATTTTTTGATTATTGAAATATTTTTCATATTTGGTTTACATTTTTCATCGGTGAAATATATTTTTTCATTTTTGATTGACATTTTTGTTTGATTAGTGAAATATTTTCATTTTCATTGTAAATTTTTTCACATTTTTCAATATTTCACTAAATTTTTGATATTATTTTTTGAATTTTGTTGTTTATATTTATTTTGATATAAACAAAGATTAAACATCATAAACAGAGACATTGATTAAAACAATTAGACAATTAGGATATTATTTATACAGAGCAGGTATCCCTTGCCTTATAGGTAATATACAAAATATAAATTTTATTTGGCTAAAAATATTATTTGCACAGCGTAGGTACCCCTTGCCTTGTAAATAATATACTAAACATCAATCAATAAGTCCAACATATAAACAAATTTTTGAAACAATAAATTATGGAACATCAACAAGAACATACTGAAAACATGGCTGAAAAAGATGAAGGGGAAGAAATGAAGGTAAAAGCAGAAGTAAAGGAAGATAAGGAGGAACAACAAAAGGCCTATGAAACCCAACTTGAGGCATGCATTGAAGGACTTGAAGAAGAAAATCTAAGCCTAAAAGAGCAAAATAACATCTTGTTAGGAAAATTAGAAAAGCAAACTGCATTATTTACTGAATTACAGGAGCAAAATGGACAATTAATAAGAGAAAATAAGATGTACGAGTACAGAATAAGTAACCTGATGGAAAAAGCTGAGAGACAAACAAGACTATATGAAACGGAACAAGAAATACAAGAACGAAAGATAAAGATTTTACAGATGGATATTCGACATTTGAGAACAACAAACGCTAGAGATACCATCCCTTCAAGAAGTGTGTATACCAAACCAGCTCCACCAATCACACCAATAGAGGAAGAAACTAAAAAGTCGGACAAAGCAGAATCTTCATTTTCATCAAAACTACCAGGTTTCAATGTAACGCTCCCACAATTTCCAAAGCTCCCCGACTTCGATGGAAGTACAGACAGAGTCAGAGAGGAAGAGACTAAAAATTCATACAAAGTAGAGTCTTCATTTTCATCAAAATTACTAGGTTTCAAGGTAGCACCCCCACAATTTCCAAAGTTACCCACCTTCGATGGAAGTACAGACTGGAAATCCTACCATCTACAGTTTATTCATACTGCAAACAGGTTTGAGTGGAACGAGCAGCAGAAACTTGACAATTTTCTCCTATGCCTAAGAACAAAAGCACTCAAGTTCTTCAGTACCAGACCTTCTTCTGTCATAAAGAACATCGACGAATTAATGGACACATTTGACAAGAGATTTGGCAATAAGGAGTTGCCCCACTCCATTAGAAGGCAACTACAAGAGTTAAAACAGAAACCAGAAGAGACCATTGAGGAATTCGCAGAGAGGGTCCAAGAAATGGCAACAGACGGGTTTGTAGGAGCCTCGGAGGAAATAGTTGAGATGATGGCGACAGAGGCATTCCTGAAAGGTTGCACGGATAAACAATCCGCCCTTCTGGCAATGGACAAGGAACCAGTCAGAATAGACTTGGCCATACAATATGTAAAGTCCGAAATGCATAACAGAAAGTTACTATTTGGCCAAAAGGGATCAGATGTCAAGAGAATACAATTAAAGCAGTTAAACGACAAAGGGTCTTGGAATTAGGCCGTTCCCTGGCCCCTGAAGATCATACAGGCCGCCCACCACCCAGACCACCAGAACCAAGAATCAAGAACCACCAGACTCAAGATTCTTATCAAGATCAGGCTAAACCATCTTTTTGGTCTAGCGTCGGTTCCCCCGACCTGGCCAAAAGGAAGGAGGAACAACCAGAGAATCAAGTTAAAATATCTTCTCGGTCTAGCGTCGGTACCCCTGACCTGGCCGCTGGAGATAACCAACATCAAAATAGTGGTTTTGAAGAGACAAACAGTAACCAACATCAAAATAGTGGTTTTGAAAAGACAAACAGTAAGAACAAAGGGATAAGAGAAGCAGTTGTAACAGATAAGCCCCCTGAAATCAACCTTATCCTACCAATAAAGATAAATGGAATTCCGGTGGAAGCTGTGCTGGACACCGGAGCCCAAATTGCAGTGGTGAGTGATACTCTCGCAAAGAAACTGAAGATTCCAGAATGTACAGGAGACTCGATGTACTTAAGAGGGGCAGATGAAAGCAGGAGATGCCAGCATAATGGTTGGAAAAACAGAGACCAAATGGAGACTAATGGTAACAGACATTACCGATCCTGTTATTATAGGTCTCGATCTTTTATGCCACCTTCGCGCAGTTATTGATATAGCCAAACTCACGATAAAGATTGGAGCTATAGAAGTGTAAAGACCAGGATCCAGATAATGCTTGTACATAACTGTAATATATATTTTTAAGCTTTCAACTTTTAACAGTACATAAATGGAGATGTCGTCAAAATGTTTGACAACTGATCAGAATTTCATAAGCATGTTTTAACTATGGACCAGAGGAAAAGTCCAGGAATATTTTAGATTTTAGATTTCCTTGGATACTAGTTCCTGTTTACACATTTTATGGAACAATTGCTTTTGTTTGTATACAACGATGTATGACTAGTGTGATAGTTATACATGTTAATTGTATCATGTCTACAGATGTTTTGACACTGATGATACCGTTGCTATAACCTTCCAGAATCTTCATGAAATTTACAATCAACAATGAAACTGCATCCGGATGGCACAGAGATTAAACCAGTACCGACAAAGATCTCTTCAGCTATACTACTGTCACAATTTCACAACCTTACAATTGAAAGTATGCTAATCTGACACAAGACGTCGGTATGGAATATAAATAACATGGTTTTACTTAATTATTGTCCAGACGATGTTTTTGTCTGGTACAACACCCCAGGGACAAAGTCGACACTCATCACGTCATCGGAGGATATATTTTTAATCAGTCAATCATAAATACTTTTAAAATAACCATAAACTCATTACTTGTCTCCAGTGGTCAATTCACTCACACCATAACTATACATAAACTCATTTTCCATATTATCATATTAAACTTTCCGACCACTGGAGCACTAAACTTTTTTCATGTTTATTTCTCACGTTTGAAATCCTCATGTTATTCTGTGCCACTTTTTTGAGCACAGAGACATGATTTTTAACATATAAAATAAAATAATAAAAAAAAATAAGTAATCATTGTACATAAAATTGACACAACCATATTTTTATCTTTTAACAATACACTATTTTAAACTCATGAGGAAGTCATACCTAAAGGATGTTTGTAATTTTGACAGGATTGTCTAAATAGCTGATAATTAAAAACATAAATTGCAAACACTTCAAAAGCATAATCTGTTACCAATTCATGTATATTTTTTAATATGAACAGATTCATCAAAGAGGCAGACTTCTGAAACTAATTTTAGAAATATGTCGTATTTTATATTTTAATATCATAACTATAGTGTGTTTCATACATAAGACAGTGTATGAACGAATTTTTACCATACCATTTGATAGAGGCGACATGTCAAGTCCATAGATTTTATTTTTGAGAACAGCATCAGTCATCTTTACATCCATTACAGTAACTTTGCACCAAGAAGACTTACCAGTCTATTGAGCTTAGCGTCGGTAAC
>MJUU01059548.1:15208-60340 GCA_002080025.1 Modiolus philippinarum | reverse complement strand
TTTTGATTTTTCTACCCTTTATACAACTCTTCCCCATAATAAACTTAAAACAGTAATTTCCGATCTGATACATCAATGTTTCTGTACAAAAACCGGAGAACGCAGGTATTCCTATCTGGTAATAGGAAAAGATAAAACATATTTTGTAAAGAACCACACTGAGTCAAACAAGAAATACAGTGAAAAGGACGTGATTAAGATGCTTGAATTTTTGATCGACAACATTTTTGTTGAATGTGGAGGCCGTGTTTTTCAACAGACAATAGGGATTCCTATGGGAACAAATTGTGCGCCACTTTTAGCTGACCTTTTCCTTTTTTCGTATGAAGCAAAGTTTTTACAAGGGCTGATACAACAGAAACAAAAACAGCTAGCCCAGACTTTTAATTTTAGCTTCAGATATATAGACGATGTACTTTCTCTTAATAACCCAAAATTTAAAGAATATTTACATCGTATCTACCCCAGTGAACTTGAAATTAAAGAGACAACCGATACACCCGATTCTGCTTCATACCTTGACCTTTTGTTGTACATTGACGAACATGGACGTCTGGGGTCTGGGTTGTATGACAGGCGTGATGATTTTGACTTTCCAATTGTAAACTTTCCCTTTCTCTGCAGCAATATACCTGCATCCCCGGCATATGGAGTGTATATTTCACAATTAATTCGTTACTGTAGAGCGTGCAGTACATACAGTGACTTTGTGGAAAGGGCAAAAGCACTGTCACAAAAACTGCTGAGTCAGGGATATGTTCAGCCTTTGTTGCTTTCGTCCCTTCGGAAATTCTATGGCCGTCGCCACGACATCATGGATAGATGTGAAATGTCAGTGTCACAGGTGGAGACTGACATTTTCAGCTGGATTTGCGTCTTCCCTGATTTGGCATTACCGGTTTCGACTTTGCCCTGGATTGACCCACTGACAGTGTGACGGATGCTGTGCACAGAGCAGGACATGCTTACCCTTCCGGGGCACCTGATGTCACTCTTGTTTATTGAGAGTTCACACTGTTAGTGCTTTGGTTTTTTGTGTTGTGTATGTGGCGTTCGAGTGTTTTGTGGGCATGTGGTGTCTTTGGTCTCCCGTCTTTTGGTGTTCTTGCTTTTGCCTTGTCTCTGGACTTTGATTTGTGTAATCTTGTGCTTTGTTCCTTCGGTATTCTACTGCCATTGTTTACTACTCTGGACCACTCAACATTAAACTTCTCGAGGCTAATCAACATTCAACTAGACTTTTCAACTACTCAGGGCCTGCTACCATTTGTCCAGATTCAACTACCCGGGGCCAACAACAAAAAAATATAATGGGGAGGAATGTCGCAGTGAAACATTGTTGCATGACGCAGATGTTTACAGACTAAACCGGAAATAAGCCCGTGCACGAGTTGTAAACGAGTAAACCCCAGGACACCCCATAATTCTACACAGTTCATTGTGAACTTCCAAGGAATACAGACACAATGCCTAGTCGCTGTTTTAGTATTCCAGGCAGTGCGAGTTTACACCAGGTAATAATGGTTTAATTGGTATTAGACCTTGTGTGAATATATCACGAGGCCATTTTTCTGACTTTACATAATCTGCTATAAATATCGACTTTAACGGAATATTCATCTCACACAGAAACGCACAACTGTTGATTTTAATTATATTTACAACTTTCGTCACAGTATTTCAAAGTTTTATGTATTATTTCCGTCTAAAAGAGGAAGATGAACAATCGTTATTCAGTTGCATAATTCGTATAAATATATAATGTACGGCAAGCAATTAGCGACATTTAAATACATCCAGATATAATTATAGAACATATATTCCGTGTATTACAGCAATTCAACTGTATTCTTCCGTGACTATACCGGAACTCGATGTTTGATATTACACAGACACATGTCATATTTGTGTTTATTTATGCAAATTATTGTGTATTTAAATATGTTGATATTCTACTCATAATTACGGAAACCTAAGATGACTTTAAATTCTCATTATTTTGGACTCATAACTTATAATTGTTAATTATTGTATTTTTCAGGTTTTTACCAATTGTTCACCGGCTAATTAAAATAGTTGATCCACACTGGGTTTTTATTTTGAATTGGACCAACGAACTAGGTTAAGCTCGCTGAGTTCGGCTCAGTACAGTAAAAACACTCATGCTTTTTACTGTTCCCAAACAGTAAAAACACTTGAACCAGCCTGAGTTCCAGACCTCTTTTGGACTACTGGTAGCACCGTTCCTGCTGCAGGCAACACAGTTACAGGACAACGTTTCTTCCTGTTCCCGGACAGAAGACAACACCGTCACTCAACTACGGTAACACCGTTCCTGTTCCAGAAGACAAAGCTACAACTGGATTAAACAACGTTCATCATGAGTGTAAATCCCACTGATATGCCCGAGGAAGCAATTTCAGCAGTTCCGGACACCAGGGTCCGGACACTTACAGAGAAAGGGCAAGAACAGTATTCACAAACATGTGACAAACATTGTCAAGACATAGAATATTTATGGACCATGCTTGAAGCCCTGCTCCAAGAAGCAGACGATCCTCCCGCTAAGGTACGGGACTAGCTAAACCTTGGTCAAAAAATTGCACAAGCAAACGCCAGGTACCAGAAACAACTTAGGGCTTATAAGGACTTCCTGATATCCAGCAGGACCGAAGACAGCAAACATGACTTGGAAGCCTGTGCAACAGTGTCAGGCTTCCGGCAACAAAGGGTAGACAACGCCCTGTGTAATCTACAGGAAACAAGCCAGGCTCTGACGCCTAAGAAAACACCGAAGGCACCTAGTAGCAGCTCATCGTCCCACAATAGTAAATACAAATCACAAGGTGGGACGTCTACACGTACAGACGCTTCCAGTCTGTTAAAACGTAAGGAAGCAAAAGCTGAAGCTCTCAAAGCAAGCCTTGCTTTCGCAGAAAAACAGGCCGCTTTATCAAAACAGGAAGCCCTGTTAGAAGAATCAACGGCTCGTCGAAAGGCTGAAATGGAGGCAACGAAGTCAGAGATGGAAGCAACAGCAGCTCGGAAGAGAGCCGAGTTAAAGGCCGACCAAACACTGCTAGCGGCAAGAAAAGAGGCTGTCATGGCAGAAACTGAAGCCAAGATCCTGGATGACGATAGTAGTCAAACAGGAGTTGATAGTGAAGACCAGCGAAGTCAGTTGCCCATATAGAGGAAGGAGACCCGCTACAACGGGTTCAACAATATGTTGAAGAACACTCTTTCAATGTTTCAAATGAGGAGGTACAAAATATCCCGTCAGTAGTATATGGGGCCTTCAGACCACCGGAAGTTACATCAACTCCAACAGTAGTATATGGAGCTCCAGAGGTAACATCTACTCCAGCTTATGCTGGACCATCTCGAAGATCTCAGTCTATTACATTTCAGCTAAACAGAGATGCGCCAGCATTTGAACCATCACGTCAGCACTTACCACGTGACACAACGAGTTCACAATCAGTAAACCTGGAAGATGACAGGACTGGAAACCAGACTTCAGATATAACCAGATTCCTTCTCCACAAGGAAATACTGTTATATGGTCTTACTAATTTCAACGACCGTGCTGAATCCTACTTGTGTGGAAAAATAGCTTCAAGTCAGTTTTTGATGAAGCCAAAGTGTCCGACTCACAACAGTTAAACCTCCTAGTAAAATGGCTTGGAGTTGAGTCTTCAAAACAGGCTGAAAGTATAAGGAGGTCATGTGAGAACCCTACTGAATGTCTCAGATTGCTGTGGGATCGTTTAGATACCAGGTATGGATCCCCTGAAATGGTGGAAGCGACAATATTGGACAGATTGGCGAAATTCCCAAAACTGACAAACAAGGACAGTGCACGTCTGTATGAGTTGTCCGATTTATTGTCGGAGATAGAACACATCAAACAGAATCCCAAATTCCAGTCACTTCTGGGATATTTCTATTCTTCATCTGGGATAAGGCCAATTGTCAGTAAGCTCCCTTATGGACTCCAAGAAAAGTGGACAACGAGAGCCGCAAGGTATAAGTCGTCCAAGGATGTACCATTTCCACCATTCGCCGAATTCTCCAGATTCATTCGGGAAATGAGCAAAATCAAAAATGATCCCGGATTCTGTTATGAACAAGAACAGCAAACAACTCCAAGGTATTCCGGAAGAAAACCACCCGTGGCCAAAACCCGGGTAACATCCCACCAGACTGATGTCGACAAATCCAGCAAAGACATTGGGGGCACCCTGCCCAAGTGTACAGAGAATGAAGCACCAGACAGGTGCATTATACACAACACAAGACATTCATTAGACGAATGTAGAGGATTCAAGTCCAAATCAATTGAGGAGCGGAGAGAGATCCTCAAACAAAACAACCTATGTTTTAGGTGTTGTGCCTCTACAACCCACAGGAGCAGAGACTGCGAGGCGAAGATTTCCTGCAGAGACTGCGGAAGCAAGCAACACACCACTGCCTTACACATAGTCAGGAAGGCATCTTCAGTTGGTCCCGCTCAACATCATGGCGGGGAGACAAGTAATGCCAACAGTACTGACAGAACAGTAAACTCATCTTGTACAGAGATCTGTGGAAATAACACATCCAAATCATGTGCAAAGATCATCCCTGTCAGAGTACATCATAGGGACAACCCAAGCATAGCCATTGAAATGTATGCAGTTCTTGATGACCAAAGTAACAGGTCCCTGGCATCACCAGAGTTTTTCGAACTCTTCAACATTGAAGACAAACCAGAAAATTATACCCTGACCACTTGTTCAGGCCGTATTGCCACCAGTGGCAGAAGAGCCAAAGGTTTTATAATCCAATCTTTACATGGACATGAAGAGTTAGAAATGCCAGTTTTAGTAGAATGTGATTACATTCCAAGCAGCAGAGACGAAATCCCGTCACCAGATTCTGCCGTACACTTTCCACATATGAAAGATATAGCTGGAAGAATCCCGCAAATTAAAGAAAGCAGGAAGATAATGCTGCTCATAGGAAGAGACCTTCCCGAAGTCCACCATGTCCTAGACTATAGATATGGACCACCTGGATCACCCTTCGCCCAGAAATAAGACTGGGCTGGGTTGTCATTGGAGAAAACTGTCCGGACTATCAACACGCAACTCCAGACTTATCTGTGAAGAAAACATTTGTCCTACCATCTGGCCAACCTACGACACTAAAACCATGTGAAAGTAAAATTTGTGTACGGGAACCAGATCCTGCTTGTTTCAATACTGCAACTAAAACAGTAGACATTCCAGAATATGATATCTTTGCTAAGACAAAAGATGACGACAAACCAGGAATGTCGTATGAAGATAAAACATTTATGAAACAAATGGATAACCAGTTGGTAAGAGACTCCACAGGCAGTTGAGTATCTCCGTTACCATTTCGGACACCAAGACAACGACTTCCAAACAACAGGCAACAAGCTGTTAAAAGAGCGGAATTCCTCGAAAACAGTCTGAGGAGGAACGCTCTCAAAAGAGAACATTTTATAGAATTGATGTCAAAGATATTAGACAACAACCATGCGGAAATTGCTCCGCCATTGCAAGAACAAGAAGAATGTTGGTATTTACCGTTGTTTGGAGTATACCATTCCAAGAAACCTCAGCAGATCAGGGGTGTGTTCGATTCCTCCGCAAAGTTCGACGGGGTATCCCTCAACAGTGTTTTGATGTCTGGTCCAGACCTATCAAACAGCTTACTGGTCCTGATACGTTTCAGGAGAGAGATGGTTACTGTTACTGCTGATGTTCAGCACATGTTTCACTGCTTCTTAGTGAGAGAAGATCACAGAAACTACTTAAGATTCCTGTGGTATAAAGACAATGATATTGATAAGGGGTTGATAGAGTACCGAATGAGAGTCCATGTCTTCGGTAACAGTCCGTCCCCAGCAGTGGCAACGTTGGGGCTACATAAAACAGAACGGGCCGCAGAGCCAGAGTACGGCAAAGATGTTACAAATTTTGTGACTAAAGATTTTTATGTTGATGATGGATTGACTTCGTTCCCAACAATAGAAGAGGCCATCAAAGTCCTCAAAGACACTCAAGTAACATTGAAGAAGTACGGAAATCTCCGTTTGCACAAGTTTGCATCCAACAGTGCTGAAGTTATGTCTGCATTTCCAACAAGTGATTTAGCTACAAACTTGAAAGATTTAGACCTTGAAGCCAACAATAAACCACTCCAGCGTAGCCTTGGATTAATATGGGATGTCAACACAGACATGTTCCTATTCCAGCTATCGCTGGACACAAAACCTACAAGACGAGGTGTATTATCTACGATAAACAGCATATATGATCCACTTGGATTCTTAGCTCCAGTGATCATCCAAGGGAAGCTGATTCTAAAGAAGCTGACTTCAACAACAGTCGATTGGGATGAACCAGTCCCAGATGACATTGCATCAGAACGGGAAACTTGGCGAGATCAACTGCAAGAACTAGAAACATTACACGATGGTGAGATTCGTACTCATGTTTCTCCAGAGATCTCTGTTGCCAAAACAATCGCAGCACCAGATAATCCTAACATAGGTGTTGAGATATTCCAGCACTTCTCAGACTGGAGTGTCCTTATACGTGGAATAGCATTCCTGGAACGTTCGTCCCGTTTACGTCTGAATGGGAGTTCAAAGCTTGAACCTGACAACACTTCACTTCAAGAAGCAGAAGACCTCAATATCTCATCACTACAACGTGAAGTTTACGAAGAAAATATAGATCGTACAAGTCAAAATATATCTCCTGGCGAAGCAAGTTCAATTGCCAATCTCAATCCGCCTTTGGATGAAAAGGACAAACTTTTCCAGATACTTCTCCGGATATTCACGTTACAAGAATATTCATAACTACAAATAATTCCTTCGTAGGAAGTGGAAGACTCCAGCACATCTCTACCTGGATAGCGCTATATTCTATTTTACCGTATTATGGTTCATTTGTGAATTCAAGATCAGTTAACGATCACCGAGATAATTCTTGTGGTGGAAGATTGTATATAAAGTGTGAATAATTATATTCAGTGAATATTATAAATGTATGATAAATTTCTGTTGTTTATTTAAAAGAATAGTGATATCAAGTAGATATCAGACGGGGAGTGTATAGTCACAATTAGTGTATTGTTACAACTAAATTTATATTTATATTTATTATGGGAAGTATTCCGAATACACCGATTGCCCAGGACCGAATGACACCTCTTTGGTTTTTCGTTTCCACCTTTCTCTCGAATAATCAGATCATACGAAATGAAATGTTTAGTCCAGATAGAATTTGGAATTTAGACCTAGTTCAATAACAGTGTAGGTTTAACATTATATTTTCATTATGTTTGGATGAAGATTAATCCGTTTAACGTTACTACACAACAGTTTATTGTAAATATCATCTGTACAGGTTGATTACATAATCTGCTATAAATATCGACTTTAACGGAATATTCATCTCACACAGAAACGGACAACTGTTGATTTTAATTATATTTACAACTTTCGTCACAGTATTTCAAAGTTTTATGTATTATTTCCGTCCAGAAGAGGAAGATAAACAATCGTTATTCAGTTGCATAATTCGTATAAATATAGAATGTACGGCAAGCAATTAGCGACAGTTAAATACATCCAGATATAATTATGGAACATATATTCCGTGTATTACAGCAATTCAACTGTATTCTTCCGTGACTATACCGGAACTCGATGTTTGATATTACACAGACACACGTCATATTTGTGTTTATTTATGCAAATTATTGTGTATTTAAATATGTTGATATTCTACTCATAATTACGGAAACCTAAGATGACTTTAAATTCTCATTATTTTGGACTCATAACTTATGATTGTTAATTATTGTATTTTTCAGGTTTTTACCAATTGTTCACCGGCTAATTAAAATAGTTAATCCACACTGGGTTTTTATTTTGAATTGGGCCAACGAACTAGGTTAAGCTCGCTGAGTCCGGCTCAGTGCAGCCATCTATAACTTACTATGAGGTATGAGCAAATCTCATTGTCGCAAGCCTCATGGTGACTTCAAGATGAAGAACAACTATAAAAGAGTCGTTCCAATGCTTGTTTTTGCCATGTATTTGTAGAAACTTTGTTTCATTCGCATATACTCTACATCCTTTCACTGCTTATTTACAATTTCTGATGTTTTTCTTATTTAATGCTGTGAGGAAGATCGGTTGTCATTTGACGGAAACGCAATCTTAAATCATTTTTGTATGGAAATAACATTTATCTCCCTTGTCTACAGAAACCAACATATAGTCACGATTTATTTACTACAGACAACACACGCCAGTTTAGTATTATCTGCATATTTAGAACATGGAAGACTACCACACTTTGTCTCCACGTAAGTCAGTATTCCCTGATTATAGTTTGTTGTACCATATCTTTCCAGTTTCTGATCCACACAAACGTATTCTGTCGCCATGATACCATCCCCACTTAGACTGGTCATAAGATAACCTGTATATTCTAAATTCCAACCGGCGTAGCATGTGATTCTTCCAGGAACCATCAATGCAGTTCTTTTGATTGTCTCGCAAACAGCGCACGGAACATCTTTGTCATCGATGTGGGATGGGTTTTTACTGTGATCGATTTCTAGTAAAAATTGACAACATTATAATTAATATTAATTTTTACTTTTTGTTCAATACGATGAGGGACTAAGATAGTGATATAATATCATTGAAAGTAAAAGGTTTAAAATTTTTCACAATTGCTTTTGATTGCTTGCAGAGTCAGAATCTCGAATCCTTCAATAAAAACCCTTCATTGCTGCAAATCGAAACTGTTGTGTCTCACAAATGAGAGAAAAATTTCTCAATTATAACACACCTCACCTAATCAAACCCTCAACTTTGCCAATGAAATGATTGGTATGTATTCAGAAATTATTGCTTTGTGTTAATCATTGTGAAAAAAAAAGTGTCTGCTATGTAAACCCCATCTTTCAAGAGCGTTAGTAATAATGCTGTTAGACTAGTTTTGCTTTAATTAACAATTAGATATTTATACAAGTGATAAAATTTGAATAAC
The DNA here is from genome assembly GCA_002080025.1 of Modiolus philippinarum. NCBI lineage: Eukaryota > Metazoa > Mollusca > Bivalvia > Mytilida > Modiolidae > Modiolus > Modiolus philippinarum. Next base: position 51,251 of record MJUU01059548.1, on the reverse strand, counting down.
TTGCATACAAAAAGAATGAAACGAAATTGACATTTTAATTTTTTTTTTCTGTAGAGCTCAAAGTTTGACCAAAAAATGCATATAAATAACAAAAACCGAAGTCACTGTTAATTTATGTTCTGTACATGCGCATTTCGACAACTACTGTCTCATCAGTGCAGATCAAACCAAAATATTAAGTCCATTAACCGAAAACATGTAAAACCTGATAGACTGAACAAAAGGACCTAAAAAGAAAAGCCAAAATTAAGCTAAGGACAGAGCTTTGCATGAGGGAGATACTGATTAGTTTTTAAACAAGATTTTCAGAATGTAGATATTACAAGTTTCCATAAAGTGGGCTTTCGGGTCAGCACCGAAATACTGACTACTTGGTTGGTGAATACCCTCGAGGACTAACAGTACGCCAGCAGAGGCATCGGCCCAGTGGTAGTAAATAAAAAAATATCGAAGTTACTGTTAATTTATTTTCTGCATATGCGCATTTCGACAACTGATGTCTCATCAGTGCAGATCAAACCAAAATATTTGGAAACATGAACCGAAAACGTGTAAAAGCTGATAGAGAACAAATAACCAAAAGGATCTAAATAGAAAAAAAAGCCAAAATTAAGCTAATGACAGAGCTTTGCATTAGAGAGATACTCTATAGTTTTAAACATTTTTTTTTTAATTTTCTAAAAATAAAGCAGTATAAAAGCAATTCCTTCTTTCAAAACCCAATAACGCCATTTGAAAAAGGTCTAAGCAAAATCATATAATTGCAAAATTGAAATGTATATTTACGATGATAATAAAGTAAATTGCAGTAATTTACAATAACACAAAACCTCACTACAGTGTAATAATATTTCAATGGCTGGAGCTAGGTTCTTCTTCTTAACGTCAACATAAGATCATCAGCCATATTGTTGATATATTTAGGCTAAATATTGACAACATTTCGAACACAACCCTGTTGGATTAGGTAAAAAATTATACAACAAGAAAAAATAATCTAAAGTTTATACAAAACGTATGTCAATATTGTGATAGAAGGAAGTACCAATATTATATATTACGATACGTTAATTTGGAACTGCAAAAACACCTGGATATGGGATGTTGTCTCCTTGACATTTACCCCCTTTCCTTTCTTTTTCATACCATATGTTCTACTATGTAACTATCTTGCAAATTTCAAACAAAGCCCTTGAGTGGTCCCCTCTTTAAGGGGGTAGACCTGGGGAAGCCTAAAATTTTGCACTCGTTTAATTTTTTTAATATTTTCATTATTACAACTACACATGTTCATGTCGACTTTAAGTTATTTTCAACAATTTTTACCGTCCCATTTTATGTCTAGTGGTCATCAAAGATACACTGTTTCCACGTGTTATTTGGTCCGTTCAGGACTTGATTGTGGTGTATAAAATTGGCTCTAATCAAATTTGTATTTGATTTAAAATCATTTCAAATGCAAAATTCTACAGCTTAGACATGAGTGAAAGTAGGCATGAATAATGATAGTAAATTTAACTAGTTTGAATTAAAATACATAGGTGTTCTGAACAGTGTGGGCTGAAATTTTTACTCTAATGTTGATCACTATTAAACACTTCTTGTAAAAAATTCTGTCGTTTAATTTTCACCAAAAACTGAGAATAGAAAACTAGTATATGTAAAATATATTAAAATTTTAGAAAATTGTTCCCTACCATTTTTTTCTTAATTTAGAATGAATTGGGTAAAAATCAATAAAATTGCTGAATCTGTGCTATAAATTACCTCCCTTGGAAGAAATCCGACTTTTACATATTTACATTATCTTTGGACAGCATTGCAAATATATAGAGTTAAATGCAGTCATTATAAAAAAAAACTGGATGTTGGGTATTTGTTTTCATGACAAAATAAATATTTATTTGCTGCGTGGAAAAAATTTTACAATTTTAAAGTTTTGATCATACCTAGTATTGTAATGATTCTATTTGTTTGTGTAAGTAATAAAAAAAAGTCAAAAACATAGTTATCTCTTCCTATCCCAGTCCCCCCTTAAATGTTCAAGATTCGGATTCATTGAAGATAGCCGCAAGTGAGGAACATATCAATTATATAATCGACAATAAAGGGTGGGATTGCATTTTTTCTGTTTGATTTTTTTTATTAAAGAGATATACAAAATAACTATTTCTTGTTAGGAATATCATAATTGTTTATTTGTTTAAATCTGTTCAATCGCCAATGCAAATTATATATTTTAAAGGAGGGCCATAGCTCTGTATTTAACTGAATTTTGGATTTTCTTTCTACACCCTTTTTGTTATTTGTTCTCTATCAGCTTTTACGCCTTTTCGGTTAATGGACTTTCAAATGTTTTGGTTTGATCTGCACTGATGAGACATAAACTAACAAAATGCGCATATGCAAAAATTAAATTAACAGTAACTTCGGTATTTTGTTATTGATGTCAAGCTAGATTAATTTTGTTATGTCTATTGTCCATGAACCATCAACAAATAAACAAATATGGTGTAAATAAACATTGGAAAAATCTCTACAAATACATGGTAAGATTGTAAGATGGTAAGAACAACCCTATTTATCATAACACCTGCAACAATGAACAAACACTCGTGCCTCGTAGTCAATTCAAAGACTGCCTTTTGCACTGGCTTGAATAGAATTCACATGCTTAATTTCAAACGATGCTTCATTTGCTTCATTCTCATGTGTCTAAGTTTACTTTTTGCTATTCCTGTGGTACCAACTATTTTGGAGAGAACGGGACAACTCCGATATGTAGTGAATTCTTAATACATCTAATGCCAATTGTGAAATGGTTCGACAAGTTCATGAAGTTTCTATGTATCGTGTTCGTTCTTGTCAAAAGTACATTCACTCCATATCCTTTCATTTTTTTCTACAATAAAAAAGCTGTTCGATTGCTTTGTATTATCGTGTATTTGTAGAGATATTTCTGATGTGCATTTACTCCTTGGTTTATTCATGACTTGATATGAACAAAGATTTTTAAAAACATGATTTAGCTACAATCAATATATCAATTGTCAATTTTCCAAAAATATAAATTTTTGTTGAAAGTGAAACAAATAACCATTACATCATGACAGGTATGGAAAGCCTTTGTGACATTTATTCCTTATTCATGGATATCTATAAATTAATTAAGAGATATCAATAAATACATATAGATATGAATAAATCTCTTTTATAAATTAATGATTCTTAAAAGATATAAATAAATTAGCATTTATTGATTTCAATAAAGTAAGTGAGAACCGAGCCGTCAGTCTAAAAAGAACAATCCAAGGACAATGGCAACGTCGGAAAAACAAAAAAACGAAGACATAACATGGGCATGACACAGAAAAGAAAATGAAGACACGCACATATACAAAAATGAACAACACGGACCCAATAAAAACCATGGGTGAGATCAGGTGCACCGGTAGAGTAAGCATCTCCTGCTTCTTATAAGACACCCACCGTGTTGAACATGTCAACTCCGGTAGTAAAGTCAAATCCGGTAGAGGAAAAACAAACTTTACTGGCAAAGAGAAAGATCTGTTGTCATCTGGGAAACAGATATCTCATAGCGGTCCACAAGATCGTGATGTCGACCGTAAAACTTCTGTAGTGATGACCTCAAGTTATGGGCAACATACCCTTGCTTAAGTAGCCTATTTGTAAGCAACCGAGCTCTATCAAGGTAGTCACTGTATCGACCACAGGCCCTTGAGTAGCGAATGAGTTGGGAGATGTAAACTCCGTATGCTGGTGCTTTTGGAATGTTGCTACAAAGAAAGGGAAAGTTGACTATTGGAAAAGTGAAGTCATCACGTTTGTCATATAGCCTAGTTTGTAGTGTACCTCTTTTGTCAATTTCAAGATGAAGGTCAAGGAACGAGGCTGATGTGGAAGTATCTGTAGTATCCTTAATTTCTAGCTCTTTTGGATAGATAAGATGAAGAAAATCACCAAAGCGAGGATTGTTTAGTGATAAAATATCATCTATATAACGGAAGCTGAAATTAAAGGACTGGGCCAGTTTTTTATCTTTATTTTGAAGAAGCTCTTGGATGAATTCAGCTTCATATGAGTGGAGAAATAGATCGGCTAAAAGAGGCGCACAGTTTGTGCCCATTGGAATTCCGATAGTCTGTTGAAAAACAAGTCCTCCAAACTGGACAAATATATTGTCGATCAGAAACTCTAACATTTTAATCACTTCTTCCTCTGTATATTTTTTCTGTGATTCTGAGTCGTATCTCACAAAGTATGCTTGTTCTCTGCCTATAACAATGTACTTATATCTTTGTTCGCCGTTCTTGCGGGAGAAACATCTATGAATTATATCTTTCAGCCGTGATTTCAGTTGTTCATGGGGAATTGTAGTATAAAGCGTGGAAAAGTCAAAAGTTTTAATGCTGTTACAGTGTGATAATGATCTCGATTTTAAGATGTCAAGCAGATCCTTAGAGTTTTTTAATATCCACATTTCATTTACACCACTTCTTGAAAAGCTAGTATCACAATATTTTTGAAGGCCCTCTTTTACGGCTGTCAAGATGGATGTTGATAGCTTAGAAATAGGTTTTGTAGAACATTTAGCAGATCCAGCGATGTACCGTTGTTTGTATGGGCATTTGTGTAATTTTGGTACCCAGTACAAGGAGGGGAGCTCAGTGTCTTCATCTTTGGTTGAAATCCCAAAGGAAAGCAAAACAGATCTATGGTTCTGCAATATCTCCTCCTTAGACAGAGTAGTAATACAGCTTAATTTATTGAAATTTTAAAATCATTTATTGATATTAAGAATTGAATTATTTATATTTACAATATTTATTGTTTTGTACATTTTTAAAGGTCGAGTTTAATCGACAGACTAAAAAGTTTGTGAAATTTGGATTTCACAGACTTTCCAAACCATATAACATGGATTCTCTATAAGGACCAGAAATACTTGGAAATGGCATGTCACAGATTTAGCTGATTTTCCTTTTAATTGTTGAAATTAACGCATGAATAACAATTTTCAGTTTCCTTTTAAGTGTTGAAATTAACCCATGAGTTACAAAAAATGCTTGTATTTTTATTATTGACCACCGTTGCCATGGTAGCCATGACTGCTATTTTTAGCCATTCCAAAAATCCTAAAATATGCACTTTTCAACTCCGATTTTTTTCAACGAAAATGAATACATTTCATGTATAACTTTTGTGAGGTTATTTTTTAGCATAATTGACCATCTCCAAAACAGTTTAAACGCCTTGCATAAATGTGAAATCAGAACAAGGCTATCGAATATGTCAAGAAATTGACCTTTTTTTCAATGCATATTTTCAACATTTTTATGCTGATTTGTCATTTTTCAGAACTATATAACTATGTAATTACAACTTACCTGAACCTAGATATCAATATTGTACGTCATATAAGCCTTAAAGGAGAGGACCAACAAGTAATAACCTTTGAATGACATCAAGGTAATTTACCTTGTATTCAAGGTCACTTAAAAATCGATTTTTTAAATTGATCCTTTTAAAAAGCTCAATTTTCAGTTGACTTTGACGATAATAACATTGTCCTTTAATTGTTTCACGGTTATAATAAGTTTGAAGAATGTCTATTCTGAGATATAATTGACAGTGATTTGATCCAACCTCCTACCACCAAATATTATACACCAACATTATAATGATTTCCTCTCAAACCGGTGCTAGGTTCCGTCTTGGAACTTACAATGAGGTAGGAGTGTTTGATCTTTGTTGAAGGTTGAAGGTCTCATGGTGACTTCAAGATGAAGACCAACAATGAAACCGTTTTTCCATTTGCTTCATCTTACATGTGTTTATAGGGATTTTGTCCATGTACATTTACTCCAAATCCCTTTCTATATTCATTTACGGTGGAGTTTGTCTCTCGTGCAGTGTAGAGTCCTTAAAAAGATTTCCCGTGCTTCAGGTGTATGTTCTTTTTTTGTTTTGTTATGTAAAAACTATACTATTTTTTCTGGCTATCTCTATATATATTGCCCATATCTCCCGATTTTACTTGCCAAAGTTTTCTTACAATCAACTCTGTGAACGTTTATATGTTGTATTGTCTATTGGTCACTTTGTCGGGCAACGGATGACCGTGTTTGTAAGAGTACTTTACCCGATATGTTATTCTTGTTGACGAAGCCATATCCATGACAAAATGGATACATGGATGTGGCTTTGCACATTTAGCAAGTGAAATCTGCTCAAACCAGTGCTAGGGGCGGTCTTGAACTTACTATGAGGTAGGAGTGTTTGCTCTTTGTTGAAGACCTCATGGTGACTTCAATATGAAGAACAACAATGATAGCGTTGTTCCATTTGCTTTATCTTACCATATGTTTATAGGGATTTTGTCCCATCTACATTTATACAATATCCCTTTATGTTTTCGTATACAGTATTCTACAGAAATGACAATTTTTCCCTGTTTCCGTTATAACCAACTTTAACATTGATTTTCTAAGACACTTATTCCTACCCCACCAACATTTTTATATATTTAAAATTACTTACCTAGCTCTTTGAGAATGCAAATGGGACATTTTTTTAGGCTGAAAATGGCCAAATTGGCATACTTTTATCAACAATTTGCTTTAAAAAGGCCAATTTCTTGAAATCTTTGTTAGCCTTGTTCTGACTTCACATTTACTTAAATTTTTGAAACTTATTTAGAGACGGTCAATTATTAAGCTCATACAAAATTAGATCTGATGTGCACAGACTTTCCTTGAAAAAATTGGGTTTGAAAAGGGAATCTAATTAGGGTTTTTTTTAAATGATAAAAATGGATGTCATGATTTCTATGGCAACAGAGTTAAATACTAGTAATAAGATCAGAAGATCAGAAATTATTTTTGTGATTCATAGGTTGATATCAACCTATGCAATGATTATTAGCAAAATCTGTGATATGCCGTTTCTCAGCCTATATCAAAATTGTTTGTTCTTTACAGGGAGAATTCATGATAATATGACAGCATTCATGGAATTCGGATAAATTTATCATAAGGGACATGTTTAGAAAAGCTGAATTGCTTTGGCTATTTTAGGTTCAATATAAACCAAAGGCTAATAGCTTACTTTTCAAACCATAATTAAATGCCAAAATTCGTGATTTTATTTTATATCGCAACCTTTAAACTCCTTCTTAGGGATGTTGCAAAGTAAACTTTAAAATAAACAGAACTATTTTGTCAATCGTAAAGCCTAGGTTAAAACGCAGACTAAACATCTTTTTTTAAACCATCGCAACCTTTAAACTCCTTCATAGGGATATTACAAACCATCGCAACCTTTAAACTCCTTCATAGGGATATTACAAAGTAAACTTTAAAATAAAAAGAACTTTTTTGTCAATCGTTAAGCCTAGGTTAAAACGCAGACTAAACTACTTGCTTTTAATAATATTTATGCTAAAATTCATTAAATTTGAATATTGCAACATATAATCTCCTTCGACAGAATATTATGAGGAGTAGTTTATGAAATGAGCTTAACTAACGCAACCCCATTTCATAAACTACTACAAATTTTGACCCTAAAAAAAACCCTCAAAAGACCTAAAATGACATAAGTTTTGAAAAAAAAAAACACAAAAACAGCACAAAAACCACATATTTTTTGACCCTAAAAAAAATTAAAAAACAGCCGGAGGTTCAGCGAAGGGAAAAATTACACAGGGAAAAGTGAAAAAAAAATCCCCCCCCCCCAAAAAAAATTCCAGGAGTTTAGCAATTAAAGAATTACTGGGTAGTACACAATAAAGAAAAAATAATAATATGAATTACCGGGTAATACACAATATAGAAAAAATATTAACATACACACAAAAAAGAAAATTAAAATATGAATTACCGAGTAATACACAATGAATTATAGAGATAACTCTGTCGTGAAAGTTGTATTACCAGGTAATAGTTAATGAATATAGATTTTCAATAAACAGCCAGTTTATTATGTGTTACTATGTAATACTGACATTTAATTTTTGTTCCTGGTGTGTGTAAATATATATCTATTTATTGATAAAAATAGCTAATACACAATACGCTTGATTTAAAACTCATGTCCTAGTAAATAGTATACAATAGTTGATAAATATAAATACTTTAAGAATTTAAAATCAATAATTTATGCGTGACGTCAGACTCATCACTGATAGTGACGTCAGACTCATCACTGATAGATGGAATGTGAAAATATTAACAGTTCTGTCACAAATCTAATCGATGTACATTTGTAATTGGATTGTTGTGTATTATTCTTTTTCTAGTCTTACTTTTATGTAATAAAATGAAAATTTTGTACTTGAGCATGTCAAATGAAAATTTTGTTTCAACTTTAATTCTAAAAAAATACCCTTAAAAATGAAACAACCAACAGCCCCAGATTTACAATTATATCCAGAATTACCTACAGAAGATGGACAAAATTATAGACTACAAAAAATAACAGAAATAGAAAAAACATTAATAAATGAGAGAGATTAACGTAAATCACTATACAAAAAATATAAACGAGGAGTTAATGCAACGGATGGTGTCGATACAAGTCTAATTTCAACGTCTGTTGTTTTAGCAGGTGTAGGAATTGCAGTTCCTTTTTTACTTCCCATACAAATTACAGCTGTTGTTTGTGGCAGTTAAACTTGTTAGACGTAAACTTACAACAAAATCAAAGAAACATTATGAAATTAAAACAATGGCAGAATGTAAACTAAACAGTATAAAAGATTTAATATCAAAATCTTTAACTGATGGACAGATAAGTGAGAATGAATTTAAATAAATTTTAGATGAATTAGAAAAATATAATGAAATGAAAGAAATTATACGTACAAAACAAACACAAACAAAAATGAATGACAGTGAAAGAAAGAAATTGATTGAAGAAACAGAAGCTAGAGTAGGAAGTGAATTAAAAAAAATGGAAAATATTTAATTTTCTTCAATAAAATTACTATAGTAAATGACCCTCCTCCAAAATATGAATAAAATTTTTATAATTAAAAATGGCTGAAGGAGGAATTGAAATGGATAATATTTTTTAAGATTATAATAATGATGATGATGAAGCAGAAACTTCTTTTCAAGATATGAATGAATTTGAGAAAACTACGCATAATCGTAGAGATACTATTATGAATGCCGGTAGCGATACTAAAACAAAATCAAGTTTAAAATTAGAACAAAAAAAAATCATTTGTTAATCAATTTTACAAACAAATAAAGGAAAATGAAGGATATATACCGGAATTTCCTGATTATTCAAATTTTGAACTTGATAAAGAAGATTATAAAACACTTTATTTAAAGGTTGGTAATAGAAATATTAAGCTTAATTCTGAAAAAGGAACTGGTTTTATTTCTCTTGTTACTTTACAACAAAGAATTGGCAGTGGTGGAACAAAAGAAATTAGAGATTTGTTAATGTTCAGCGATTATATATCTACATCTAAACCTAAATCAAAAAATACTACATAACTTTACAAAATGCAAAAAATGAAATGGATAATAAAGATATTTCTTCAAAACATGTAACTTCCCAACAAGAAGCAGAAAAACTTTTAGAAACAACAAGTAATGCAGAAAAATCTGTGAAAAAAGTAATTGATGATGAAACATTTAAGAGAGAAGCAGAAAGACGATTTAATTTGCCATGGAGAGAGATTGCTGGTTTACCAACAGAATTTACTAATATGAAAAAAGCGCTTGCAAATAATTTAGCTAAACTGAATGATACAAATAATGAAATAGAACAGGAAAAGATTAAATTAGAACTAGCTAAAGAAGACAATGATGAAGATCAAATAAAAAGAATAAGTAGTCGAATAAGAGAGTTGGAATCTGATAGAAGTGCAAGACTGGAGGCAATTAATGATAATAGATATATACTACGTAACCAGTTAGATAGAATTAAACAGACAGTACATAAAATATTAAATGAAGACACTACATTAGGTGAAAGAATTAGAACATTATTTAGATAACAAGGAATAACAATAGTTAGTGTTTTAACTGCTTTTGGGATGATTATTGGTGTTATTGTTGAGGCAATTATTCCTTCTGGTAGTGGAAGTAGTCCTCCACCTCCTACAAATAAAACAGATGTAAAAGATTGGATAAAAAACAATTAAAAAATCTTGGAAAACTATAAGCTTTTCTAGCAAAAAAAAATTAGCAGCTGCATTGCCGGGAATTATTGGTTCTATTGTATCTTTTTTGTTAAATGCAACAAAAGACGTAGTAAATTGGTTTTCAAATAATTTATGGGCTTTGCTTGTTTTGGTTGTAGGTTTATTGTATGCTGCTGCCAGGGAATATTTAAAAAAATAAATTAGTAAATAGTGCTGTAATACCCGATACAATACTTCCAAATATTAATGCTGTTTTATTTTCTTCGTGTTCTATATTTGATTGTTTATCTTGAACAAATTTATCAGAAGGCTTCGGTTTATCATGAACAGGTTCTGGTAAAGATTTGTTTGTTTTTGTTCCATCTAATCTATCTAAAGAATGAGAAACTTGTTTAACATGTTTATTAATTATATCATCATTAAAGCCTAGTTTTTGATCTTTTGTTGCAATTACAATTTTGTTATTATAACAAACAATTGTTCCAATTTGTAATCTCATATCACTTGGAGACATATATAACCCAATACCATAGACATAATCAACCTTGCTTCTAGCATATTTTAAAACATGTTGATAATGTGATATCTGAGAGGGTAAATCTATGGGACTATTAATAGCATCTTGAACGTTTGCTAAGAATTGTTTTTGAGCGTCAAATCCTGTACCTATTTTTAGTATATCTACACGTGTTTGAGATTGTGCTTCTAATAAAGCCCATACAAACGTTCTAATACTTTCATTAATACGTTCAATGCCTACTTTTGTAAAACCTTCTGATTTGTCTAGAATAAATGTTGTCCAAGCCATATTTGTATCTATTGTATGCTTAACTGAATCGTTTATATTTAATAATGGTCCATTCTGAGAATGATTCATTCTATATTCAGCACTTGGTTTATAGTATTTGGTAAAACTTCCTAAACCATGGCAAGATGTTTCTAATTTTTGTCTCCAATTTGTATGAGGTGAAATTTAAAATTCATCACATAATTTTTGATATGCAGCTTTGTCATATGGGTTCTTGTAATAACAGAAAGAAGAATCAGTTGGTAAAGGTGATTTAAGTTCTTTTAAAATTCTGGCAATACAGTAATATAAATGAAACATATAAACCGATTTGGTAAGATTTGAAGTGTTTTGTATATAATCATCATAAGAAACACCACACCCCGTACTTGCACACCATACTGCAAAGTTTAACTGACATTGCCACCAATCAAACGAAGAATGAATCCATGTATTCCATGGTTCGTTGTCATGTAATGGTGGGTTTTGATATTTTTGAAATAAATCGGGAAAAGTTGTTTTAAAATTTTCTTTTTGATTTACAAATATTGTTTGTTTGACAAGATTTTGACCGGAGGGAAAATTTCCAAAATCTTTTTCAGAATATTTAGTGTGAGGATTATATGATGCATTGGGATTATATTTAAATTCTTTCTTCATTTTTTACCCTTAAAAATGTACCATACTATTTCAAATATTAATAAAACAATAAAATTACAACAATATATTGATAACAGAGATGGTAACAAACGTATTGGTTTAAAACAAATAACATATTGCGTAGGTTGGTATAATATTTTAAATGAACGTTTAAAAAAAAATTGGAGAGAAACAACCTATAAGGATTACAGACGGTTATTATAGTTTTCAACAAATAGCGGATGAATTTTCAAAAGAAAGTATTCAATTATCCGTAAATGAAACAAATGGTATTGCTTCTTTAATCACACCTTTTGAATTTAAGATTAGTAAAAGTTTAAAAAATATGTTGGGATTTCAAAATAAAAGTATATTTGAAATACTCGAAAAACATTATGGAAACAAACCCGTAGATTTTGCTATTTATAAATCATTATATTTACATTTAGAACAAGTTAGCACTTCTCATAATTATCTTGATGGTATGCCGAGTACATTATTAGCTGTTATTCCAGTTGAAAACAAAGAGTTTGGAGATATTATAACGGTAAAATTTGAAAATCCAGATTATAAACGTTTAGTAAATGGTGATATAACAGAATTGCAATTAGAAATTAAAGATGAGGATAATAAAAAAATAAGTAATAGTTTACCAATTAATTGTGTTTTAGAAATTATCTAAAATTTACCTATTAAAAATGAGTATATTTGGTGTTAAAAAACATTTAAGTGAATCAGAATTAAAAAAAGGAAATGAAAAAGATGAGGAACGACATTAAAGTAATGGAAACAAATAATGATTTATAATACAACAAAATTCAGGAAATAAAAAAGATGGAGAACGAGATTCAAGTATTGAATACTAATCATAATTTATTATACGACAAAATTGAAAACATACCAGACAGAAAAATAATGAATATATTTGCTGGAAGTTATGGACCATTGGTGAGTGGTCAATTGCTTAATTTTGGTGTTGGTGGTAGTGATTTTGTAATGAACTATCCAGGTCAAATATTAGGTCTTAGTTTAGCAAGTTTTAAATCAAACAAAGATTATGTATCTGTCATAGTAACTGTTAATGGTTATAAGAAATTTGGTTATGTAATTAAATCGGATAAAAAATTTTATGAATATGTTAACTTTAAAACACCTATAAAAGTTGAGGCCGGAGACAGAATAAGTTTTATTAATGAGATTGATAATTCTGGATGTCTAAATACTCTAGTATCAGCGGTAATTGAATTATTTATATAAACTCATTTTTAATCCTTAAAAAATGTCGGCTTACGGAGAAAAATTAAATCCTTACAGAAAATTAAGAGAACCTCATGCTGTAAAAGGTATTCGTCAAAGTGTTGTAATAACTAATAATCCTTCAACTATTAACAAAAATCAACAGTTATTAGTGATATTTCCTAATCTAAGTAGTAATGATGTTATTGGAACAACCAGATTAACTTTTGAATTAGAAATTGAATCTAAAGATGCAAATTCAACTGTTTACCAAAACACTGGAAGAGCAATAGTTAAAAAAACAACTATTCGTATAAGTGGGAATGAAATTATGTCTATTGATGATAGTGATATTTATCATTGTTATGTTGATTTGTGGAAAACTACAACTGAGCGTGAAAATATGGCATATCAGGGAATTGGTACAACAAATATGTTAAAACATAGAGTTGGAGCAGGAGATAAAAAGGAAAACGCAGAAGACCAAGCCATAGCAAAAACATTCAAAAACAGATTTTGTATTCCACTAGATTTTGAACTATTAGAAACTCACATGCCTTTTTACCAAACTGGTCTCGGGGACAGACTTGAATATGAACTTACATTCAATGATTACGACAAAGTTATTCATTCAACAGATGAAGATGCAAAATATAAAATCAACAATATTTGTTTAGAATTTGATAAGGTTTCTAACCCTGAATTAGCAAATCAAATAAGACATCAAATTGACGGTAAAATGGTTATCTTATATGACAGAATATTAAGACTCCAAAAAATAACCAAAAATAAATCTGATACACTTTGGAACATTAATCTAAATGCCCCAGCTAAAAGTATGAAAGGTGTTCTAATGTTATTCGAAGACCCTGAAAGAACAAGCACTGAAACTTATTATAATCCTGAAATAACAAAAGTAGGAATGACAACAGAAGGTGTTCCAAATCAATTATACAGCCAAGGAATGGAAGCGTGTCAACATTGGGATGAAATAAATAAATTCTTTGCTCTGAATTCAAAAAGAAATAAAGAAATAAATATAATTGCAAAAAATTTAAATTTATCTGATACAACATTAAAAAAATACTTAACAACTAATTACGCATTATGGTTAGATTTACGTTCAACAGATGATAACTCACTACACGGCAGGTAGAAGAATCGAAAATGCATCTCAAGGTATTATAATTCAGGAGCTGATAAACCGATAAATGTTTATATTTTTGTTATACAAGATGCACAAATAAATTTTGTAGATGGAAGATTTAAAGAAGTAAATTATTAAGTACCGGGCCCTTAATTTTTTATTTTATTTATTAAAAATGGAGTTACCATAATACTCTCATTGTGCAATTATATGTGGTCAGACCGGTTGTGGAAAAAACAGAATTTGTTCTTGATTTATTAGAAACAAAATATCGTGGGGTGTTTAGATATATTGTTATACTTTGCCCAACTATTCAATGGAACAAGGCATACAAAAATCGTGAGTGGTTTGGTGATGTTAGAAAACCAAAAGCAAAAAATCTAATAATTGCTAATGCTATTGTAAATGAAGAAGAAAAATTGCAAGAACTATTAAAGCAAATCCCTTTAAAAAAACCAGAAAAACAAAAAAAAAGAAATTGACCCGTTTAAATTTAATTAATTTTTTTTAAAAATAGATGCAATTATAGACATGTTATTTTTTCAGCATTCTCTTTATCAGCTATAAATGTTTTTTTTTTTTTTAAATTATGTAAATTATGTGAATTATATGAAGAATTAAAAAAAGAAATAGAAGAATTAAAAAAATAGAAAAAATTAAAAAAGAAATTAAAAATTTAATATAAAAATGGCAACACCAAAAGACGGAAAACAAATAGCAAATATGTTATATCATGCTGGAGTGGAAACAATATTAACAGTTGGATATGCAGAAATAGGTAAAAAAGTATTTAGAAGGTCAGCACCAAAAGTAGATTTTAACATGAATGATATTTTTATGTTATCCATTGATATACTGCTTGCAATGGCAATAAAAGACATGTTGATTAAGCAAGGCATTATACCTGTTGATATTATGAAGTAAATTTTATTTTCTTAAAAATGGCAAGTGCTTTAGCAATGATGCTTGGTGGGGCAATTACAAATGCTTTTGCATTTTCTGGTAGTAATTATTTATTTTCACATATGGGTAGAAATGCAAATGAAGAGAAAATAAGACATGATAAAGCTATAGAAAAATTAGAAAAAGCAACAGAAGAATGGAATAAAAGAAGAATTCAAAGATTAGATTTTATTAATGAACAATTAAAGAAGAAAATCATGCTGTTCAAACTTTTGATGATGTTGATCAAGCTATGAGAGAATATTATAATGTTACGGGTAAACAATTAAATAATTTAGATCTTAAACCAGTATTAAGTGATTTTTATACTCCATCAGAAGATCAGAAAAATAGAGAGATTGTATTTGTTATTGGTGGTATGGCATTAACTGGTTTTGTTGCTTGGAAATTAAATAAAATATAAAGATTCAATACCATAAGGCTGTGTATCTATTCCATTATCTAAGATATATCTCTTGTCATCAAATGGAGTCATACTCATTTTATTTATTTCATTAACATACATTTCATGTTTATTAGAGTTTAATGTATACATTTTATCCATTTTAGGTTTATTATTAAATAGACAATCTTTATAATCATTAAATTTAATATCTTTCTTTATCGTAGTTTTTCCAATTCCTTTTAATTTTTTTTTCACTTAAATCTGTTAACGTATAAGAATAAGCTTTACTTCTCAAAAAAACTATTTCATTCATAATTTTCGAATTAAGTTCATCTTTAAATTTACCAATTACTTTTTTATTTTTTTCTGAATATAAAGGGTGATCTGTAGGTTAATTCGAAGTATCTAATTCATCTATTATTTCTTTCATATCTTCGTAAATATCTTTAGTTTTAATACTTAAGAATATTGAATCGGTATCGCTTGCAACTAATTCATTCTTTTCCCATAATTTATTAACAACAGTATGATAAAAGTTATACATTATCTAATATAGCCTGTCCTAAATAAATTTTTTTATTAAATTTAACAGAAGTAACATTATTTTCGATTGCAACAAAGTTATCATTAAATATTATTGAGTCTTTAAAATTTGGTTTATTTATATATTTCTTAACTTCTTTCCTATTAGTAGATAATATAATTTTATTTCTTCCTCTGATATTTTCTAATGTTTTCCCGTAGAAACTATTATTCATAAGTTTCCATAGATCTTTTTCAAAAGTAGATTTTGATTTAGTTCTTTGTTCAGTATTAAAATTAATATACTTTGCTAACCAATTTGATTCTTTAAAAGAAATAGTTCTATATACTTTTTTTTTATTTTCATACCAAGTTTAATATATTCTTTTAATATTGAATGATGAATAATATATTTCTTTTTATCATACAATGTTTAAAAAAGTTTTTCTTCTTTACCTAATGGTTTATCTTTTAATAATGTTAACTGATAAGGAGATAAATCTTTTTTATCTATTTTCATCTTTTCCGGTGCTAAAGGATATTTATATGTTTTCTTTTTACATTCATTTGTGTACTCTAAGTCACATTCAATTAAACATCCTCTTCCTTTTGGAATATTTTTATAATAATCAGGATCTTTTTCCCATTTAAAATCTTTTGTTGGTAATTTTTGTGACATTGCCCAACCATATAAATTATTTGCATCAAGATATAGTAAATATTTTTCTAATAAGAAATCGTTTAAGTTTCCTCCATTCTTCAATATTTCTAAACATTCTTTCATTTCATTTTTATCTAATATTCTATTTCCATTATCATGGTGGTTAGGAGTATATTTATTAAATGCTTCTACATGTCTTGGTCCTAGAACACCAGAAAATCCTCCTCTTATACCCTTTTCAAACATTAATAACATATCATAATCAGTTGATAATTCTAATTTTATTTTTGTATATTTTAAGCCACATTGCCATGTTAAACCGGGAGCAGAATAACAATAACAGGGGTCTATTTCATGATGTTTTAAAAAGAATTTTCTAAATTTTTCAAAAGCATCGGCTAAGATAAGAACATCTGTTTTAAGATATAAATTATGATAATCTAATAAACTTTTACAATTATAATGTTCCCAAACTTTTTGTGCATGTTCATACTTTTTTTCTGTAATTGTTTTTTGTTTTAATTTTGAATAAAATTCTTTAATATCTGGAATTTTTTTATCTTTAATTTTTTCTATAGAATCAATATATTCATATGGATAAAATCCTTTTTGTTTTAAAAGATTTGTATTACCTTTAAATTCTTTTTCTAAAATAGGAAATTTATCCATTAATTTAGCAATATCTGCTAAACTTTTTTGAGTAAATCTAAATGAAAATAGGAATCTTAATTTTTTAAAATATGAACCGTATTCTATTGAAATATATTCTTCTGAGTTTTTTGAGAGAAGTTTTACTTTATCATAATTGTTTTCGTATTTCATAAGTTCTTCAATAATAAAATGGAAGTCGTATTTTGACCCATTATGAAAAAATACAGGTATTAATTTCGTTGCTTTACCTTCTTTTGTATTACACGATTGCCACGCCGCTCCTCTATATTTACCTGAAAGATGATTATGTTCTCTTACTTTATTATTATTTTCTTGGAATTCTTTTTCACAAATATAACATTAAGTTGCTTCTTGAAATTTTTCTTCTTCATTCTTATTTAATATTGGCTCTTTCTTCTCATTAAGGTAAATCTTATAATTTATTTTATTAAATATTTTTATTACTTTTTCTGCTGCATCATTACCAACATAAGAAAAGTATTGTGATTTAAATATTTCTGGATAATCCGAATGAACATAAATACCATAACTATTAGGTTTTTGTTTTCGTATTGGATTTGTATATGATTTATCTGGATTTGGTTTAGTTGTAGATATTGGAATATTATCTGATTCAAAATCAGAATAGATAACAAATGGTAATTTGTTTTTTAAATAATGATTTTGAAATTTAAGAATATTTTTTCCTGGTTCAGGCATTATAACATTACAACATTCGTGATTATAACATTCTTCTTTATGTTTTATTAATGTTTCTTCTCTTTGATATCCTTTCATACAATTTCTACATGTAAATAATTTATGATTTTTCTTATCATACTTGAAACTATCTAAATCTTTAATTAAACAATAATGAGTATTTCCATTATTTTCAATGTATAAGAGATCAACTACATTTTTACTTTCTACGTTTGAAGTTCTAACTGCATTTAAAGATTCTTTTTTGCTTGGTTTTTTAACTCAAATACATTTATACTTAAATTATTTTGTTTCTCTTTTTTTGAAATATCTTTAATTGCTACAGGATATTTAATTCCTTTCATGTTAATTTTATTTTCATATGCTTTATATTTAGATACTCTTTGTTTGTCTTTATAAGCAGGATATAACTTTGCTAATATAGACCATAAGAAACATTTGTTGTCATTTTTATTTTGAACATTGATAATATTTCTTGATTTGAATTGAAGAGGAATATAGGATGAAGCTTTTTGATAATCATATTTATATTGTTTTACTTTTACACTTTTAATATTTCTGAAAACAAAACCAGATCCTCTTTCTTGAAATTCATCTATCCAAGCTTTAAATTTATGTATTAAAGTTTTATAAAATTTTGATATATTATTTTGTGTTAGGATATATTGAATAGGATGAGAATAATGACTTTCTATTATATCAAATGACATAGGAGTTCAAAAATTCACATGTTATTGTTATTTTTATTTTCAAAGGAAATTGATTAATTACTATCTTATCTTTTAATAAGTTTATATATTTATCTATGTTATCTTCTTCTATATCTTCAACATTAATTTCAGTAATAAGATCTTTAAATGATTTTGGTTTTTTACTGACCATTTTTATAAAATAAATTTTTAATTATGATTTTTAATAATTTTATTTTTTAAATAATAATTCTTTTGATAATTAGGATTTCTTTCTGTAAATTCATTATAAGCTTGTTTATATTTTTCTTTATTTCTTTCTCGATGATTTCTTTTAACAAAGTATAAACATTGTTTACATTTTGCTTTTAATCCATCATATGCTTTAGAATCTTTATAATAATTATTATATGTTTTATATTCATTACATTTAGTACAGATTTTTCCTTCTGCCATTTTTTAAAAAGAATTTTTATTTATTTAAAAATGACGCTACAAATCTAACAAATAAATTAGCAGATGAATTACATCGCAGAGTTGTAAGTGTTTTTCCTAAAAGACGTGTTTATGTTCATTATGTTGATCAGACATGGGCAGTTGATTTGGTAGATATGCAAAAATATTCAAAACAAAATAAACACTATAAATACTTATTAGCAGTTATAGATGTATTAAGTAAATATGGTTGGTTAATTCCATTGAAAAATAAAACAGGTGTGACAGTAAGTGAAGCATTTAAAACATTATTTAAAGAAAGAAAACCAATGTACATTTGGTCTGACAAAGGATCTGAATTCTATAATCGACAAGTAAAAGAATTGCTAAAAGAACATAACATAAAGTTATATTCAACTGAGAATGAAGAAAAATCTAGTGTAGTGGAAAGATGGATAGGAACAATGAAACAACATATGTATAGATACTTTACTGCCAATGGAACTTTTAAATATTATGATGTATTAGATAGATTGGTTAAAAATTATAATAATACAGTACATTCTTCAATTAAAATGACGCCCGTTGAAGCAAGTAAATCTAAAAACTAATTAACAGTGTATAAAAATTTATATCCAGAAAAAGATTTAATCCAATCAAAAAAACCTAAATTCAAAGTAGGAGATAGAGTAAGAATAACAAAAAAGAAAGGTCAATTTGAAAAGGGTTATACAACTCGATGGACAAAAGAAATATTTGTAATTGAAAAAGTTTTAAATACAAACCCTATTACTTATAAAATAAAAGATTTAAAAAATGAAGAAATTATAGGTTCTTTTTATGAACAAGAATTACAGATGACTAAATTTTAGATTTTTTTTTTTTCACTTTTCCCTGTGTAACTTTTTCTCCTTCGCTGAACCTCCGGCTGTTTTTTTTTTAATTTTTTTTTGAGGGTCAAAAAATATGTGGTTTTTTGTGCTGTTTTTGTGGTTTTTTTTGACAAAACTTATGTCATTTTAGGTCTTTTGAGGGTTTTTTAGGGTCAAAATTTGTAGTAGTTTTTGAAATGGGGTTGCGTTAGTTAAGCTCATTTCATAAACTACTATGAGGTAGGACTTTTTACAACAAATTTATTGTTTTGGTCATTTTAAAGCCTGTGCTAAACCGCCGACTGAAAATCTTATTTTCTAAACCATATTTTTGCTAAAATTCATGACATTTTATTATCGCAACATATAAATTCCTTTAATATCTTTAATAAAGTAAAATTTTTAAAAAGCTGAGTTGTATTGGTCATTTTCAATGATTAAGTTTAAACCGCAACCTAAATATCTTAGTTTGCAAACTGTATGCAAAAAACATAAAATTTGGTTACTGCAACATATATAAACTCCTTCGACCGAGGACTAAAAATCTTTACTTTCAAACCATTTGCTATTTGGATAATGCAACCTAATTAAATGTCCTGAAAAATATCTTATTAAATAGAATTTTCGAAAAAAAAATGAAATGTTATATTCAATTCAAATACTGGCTTTAAATCTTATTTTTCAAACCTTATTATTGCTAAAATTCATGAAATTTGTAAATTGCTACATAGTTCTTCTTCCCAAAGGATATGATTCAGTGAATTTAAAAAAAAACTGTTTTGGTCACTTTTTTAAATTCAGTTTGAACCGCAGACAAAAAAATATCTTACTTTTTAAATAGAAATTATACTAAAATTCGTGAAATTTATATATTGCTACATATAAAACTCCTTCCATGGAATTTGATATGAACTGCAAGTTTCAGAAGGACTGAATTGTTTTTGTCATTTGTTAAGATTGAGTTTAAACCAGAAAATAATTTTTTTTTTTGATTTTCAAACCTTATCTATACTAAAGTTTATGCAATTTGTGTATCACAAGGGGAGTGAATTAAGTTGAAAACATAAAAGTTATATACAACCTCTTTTTGTTACTGAAAAAATAATAAACATGAAGACTATTTATTTATATTTTTTCTTTCAAAACAAAAAAAGATTGCAATCTATGAGTCCTAAAATTTAGTCAGTTATTTAAGTAAATTTCTTTTACCATGCATACAAAAAAGCAATAAGTATATCACAATATATTATACAGAGTGCATTACAAGGAATGAATCAGATTTTGAAGGGAAGTGGATTTAGATTTAAACATTAAAGTTATTTTTTTTTCTTTCAATTTATTATATTTAATTTCTTTTACCACGCATACAAAAAAGCTGCACTCTAGTTTAACACTTACTTAAATTAGGCTTTCTTATTTCTTATATGTTTTATTCAAAATTTCTAACAAAAAGCAAAAGAGAACTTCACTCTATTTCGCCAAACATTAAAATATATTTTTTATGATTCATGTCTTTCATGCGTTGTGGGACTAATATAACCCAAATATATAAATCTCAAATGGGTTTTAAGAAATACCGATCAGTGTCACAAACCCGAATAATTTATAGATATTAGACAAGACAATAATATCTATATATGTGATTTCTGCAAAGTATGCCCATTTTCGAACATTATAGTCGATAAAAGATTTTTTGTACAATATACGTTTGTATGCACAGAGAAAGGTGAAAATACTTGATTTCATTAAGTACTTGCGATAAATGTCGATATTAAATGATTTAAAAATAACTTCACATCATCTTATCATTTGTTAGTCCCCGAGCGTATACACCAACCCAGTAGCTAGTAATTCGGTGCTGGCCCGAAAACCGATTTTATTTGAAAATTTGCAATATCTTAATTTATGAAAATTTTGTTAAAACCTAAGGAGTATCTCCCCCTAGTATAGCTCTGTCCTTAGCTGATTTTGGCTTTCCTATTTAGATCCTTTTGGTATTTCGTCCTCTATCAGCTTTTACACATTTTCGGTTCATGGATTTCCAAATGTTTTGATTTTACTAGTATCTGCACTGATGAGACGTAAGTTGTCGAAATTCGCATATGCAGAACCTGAAATCACAGTAACCTTGGTATTTTGTTATTTATAGATTATTTGCAAAATACATGCAGCATTTTAATATTTGCAAAAAAACCAGTAAAAATGAATAATGAAAAAAATAATTATAATAAATAAAGAAATAACTAAATAAATGATAAACGCATAATATTTTTTATCATAAGGTATATTTTCAATAGTTTTAACATTTTTATATCTATTATTTATCATCAGTGTTGATAAATTGATATTGGAGCCATGTAAATTTTGGTAGTTAAAAAAATAGCATTTGATGCTGATGTTAAGTTTTTTCTTTGATGAAAAATAAACATATATATATATATATATATATATATACTTATGAAAGTAAGATCACATGCACAGAAATTTATTTACAAACTAAATAATAGAAAAATGAATAAAAATGTCTCTCAGTATCTAGCGCTTTCATCCATCTAACGGACTTGTCAATATATATATATATTTCATTTTTTTACAAAAGGACGTTTCATACAGTCTTTCTACATCAATAATTAAAAAACAAACACTCGACAAATTAACTTAATTCATCAATGTACTATATATTTGTTTCAACATTAATTAACTATAGATAAAAATTTAGTATAGTGTCAGATCAATTTCATGGTAGATTTATTGTCAGGTTTGTTACTCTTTTTTTACCCTTCCCCAATGATAATCATCGAATTGCAAGAGTTCCGAATAGCCCATAGAAAAGAACTAAATTCCATCAATAAGAATAACGCAATAAGTCTAGTCATTTAGATTTCTTTATAAAGGTCAAATGGTTGGTGTACAGGAGAAGGCTTAGTACAATTAGTTTTTATGATGAAGTTATGCATAAAACTGAGAGTGGAAATGTGTTGAAACCTATGTATGCATAATTCGTTTAAGTCATGATAAAACTCTTCATATCTAGTATACATTATATTCTTTATTTATACCAATTAATCTCCACATGTCAACAATTAATGTCTAATTGGTTGTTCTTAAGGCCAAGAATGCGGAAAATCAAATTAATGTCTTAAGAGTAAAACAGATACCATGTGAAAGAAATACTATATCGACGTCCAATAAAACGAACTGGACAAGTCAAACACTTTCAAAAGTACCAATTGGGACGAAAAAACGTTAACCAAACAACATTTCAAGGATGCAGAAATGCTTAAATTGCCACCCACCTTGCCAACTATGTACTGGGTTCCTAAGCTCCACTAAAATCCCTTCAAGTATTGTTTTATTTCGGCCTCTAGTAAGTTTTCTACCACTAATTTATCCCTTTCCTAGTTCACTTACTTGTATAAAGGAGTTGGTTATAAAAAATACTGAGAAAAAAAACTTATCAAAACTCTGGTGTAAATTGCTTTAGGAGTGTAAAAAATCTATTGAAGTTTTAGATAAAGTACAATCTATTCACAGACCAGTTTCCTCCATTGACAGTTATGATTTTTCCACACTTAATACAACCATTCTACATGATTTGATTAAATCCAAATTGGGACAACTTATTAAATGGTCGTTTAAATTTTCTGGTCTGCAGTTCATTTGTTCTAACCAAAAACAAGGATTCTTCTCTAATATTATCTACAATAACTATTGTTCCTGGACATGTGATGATATGATTAATGATCTCAATCTTTTGCTGGACAACATTTTTGTTCGTTTTGGCAACACTATTTAACAACAGTTCATAGGTATTCCAATGGGTACAAATTGTGCACCTCTCATAGCAGATCTTTTTCTATTCTGTTACGAATGAGACTTCATGAAAAAACTTCAAACAGAACCATACCAAATAGTGATAAACGTATTTCTATTTTCAATGATTTCAGCAGGTAGCAGATATATTGACGATATCCTCACTATTGACAATCCCCAGTTTTAAGATTTATCCCCAAGATCTGAAATTAAATAAGCTAAAAATTACTCAAAATACTGCCCTTTTCTGGATCTAACTATCAGTATTGACTCTGGTAAAATAAAAAAATAAAATATATGATAAAAGGGATGATTTTGATTTCACCATTACTAATTTCCCTTTTCTTGACGGCGACATTCCTCTAGCTCCAACCTACTGGTGTATATTTCGCAACTAGTACGATTCGCACGTGTTTGTTCTACTCGAGACGGTTTTAATTAACGTAACGTTACTATCACAGCCAAACTTTTACAACAGGGTTACAGATTTCATAAACTGTTGAATACTTTTAAGAAGTTTTATAACAGATATGAACATCTGATATCTAAATATGGCGTTACTCGCAAACAGCTT
Organism: Modiolus philippinarum; assembly: GCA_002080025.1. NCBI lineage: Eukaryota > Metazoa > Mollusca > Bivalvia > Mytilida > Modiolidae > Modiolus > Modiolus philippinarum. Next base: position 26,974 of record MJUU01059548.1, on the reverse strand, counting down.
GTTACTATCCTCGTTTTTACGGAAATGTTTTTCAAAATGCTCAAAACCGATTAAAGATTAAGAAAATTTGGGACGTAACTTACATTCTTTACGTAATCAGGGATATCGACAAGATACTCTGCTTGCATGCATAAAATTAGCTTGAGATCTAGTGACCTGAAAATTTTAGACACATACAGGCCTCTCACTGATACTGCCGATGTCTACTGAAATATATGATGCTTCTTAACCAAACCCTTCGGGACGTTTTGAGCTTGATTTTCTTCTGCAGTGTGACAGTGCTTTACCAGCAGACTAGGCTCCTTGGGCTTGCCGGCAGTTTAGCGGCGAACAACCCTTGACCCATCTTTTAATATTACGTATTGTCATGTTATCTCCTTTCAAGATTGTGATCATGGTGGTAGAGACTTTGTCTCATGTGCATTTACTCCATATCCTTTCATTCACCATGGAGTTAGTAGTCTACCTGTATTGGGTTTTATTCGTATGTTCATTCACTATAGGAAAACGGGACAGATAAAGGGGAAGTTTGGGTGCCCATAAACCGCTTAAACAGTACCGCTGGCTTTTGCTAATTCCGGTACCAAGTCCGGCTGTCCCGAGTTTCTATCGTTGTTTACGTTTGTCTTTTGCCTTGTGTGTTTTTTTGTCCCGTGTAGGTCCCTGGCAGATTGTGGCATGTGACTGTAATTTTCAGCTATTGTAGAATGTTTCCTGTTATCCCCAATTTTCACATAATCGTTGAAGTGGACAAAATCATTTTATTTAGACCCAGTGGCGTGGAATTTAGTCTCATTCTTAGCTCACCTGGCTATGCCAGGGTGAGCTATTGCCATCACTTGGCGTCCGTCGTCCATCGTCCGTCCATCGTTAGCTCACTTTCAAAAATCTTCTCCTCTGAAACCACTAAGTCAAATGGAACCAAACTTTAACTGAATCATCACCAGGGTATCTAGTCTCAAACTTGTTATTTTGTATGTCTTAGGTCAAACAACATGGCTGCCGTTACTAAACATAGAACATAGGGGTAAATTACAATTTTTGGCAAATAACTCAAAAACCGTTACAGATATCAAAAATCTGACAGGATAAAAAAATGATCAGCATGAGAAAATCTACCCATGCTGAAATTTTGAAGAAAAGCTGACGACCCGTCTAAGAGTTATTGCCCTTTTTCCGTAAAATTTTCAAAATTTTGATGTTTTTTATTTTTTATTAAAAAACTATAACAGATAGAGGTTAAGTTTAAATTGCAAAAATGTTTAGCATGTTAAGATCTACGCACATGGATATTTTGAAGAAAATCGAAATACCTATATATGAGTTGTGGTCCTTTATTGGTCAAATTTTTCGTGATTTTTTACTTTTTGTCCTATATTTCAAAAACGCTTTGAGACAGAGGTCAAGTTTAAATTGCAAAAATGTTCAGCATGTTAAGGACTATATTTTATTGAACAGATTCAAGTTTTCCGACCGCTTCCAAGATGGCCGCCAGCAGGGAACTTAGTTTACCATTTGACCTAATGGGAAAATTCATACAAAGACTTCTTCTTGAGAACCACTGAATGGATTTGAACCAAACTGGGCCTGAATGATGCTTATGAGGTGCTGACCAAGTGTTGTTACTTTGGTGCTGATGTGTCATCCGACATGCCGCCAGCAATGATCATATTTTTAACATTGGACCCTATGGGAAATGCATACAAAGAACTTCTACTTTAGAACCACTGAATGGATTTGAACCAAACTTGGATGAATGATGTTTATGAGGTGCTGACCAAGTGTTATTACTTTGGTGCCAATCTGTCATCTTACATGACCAACAGCATTGGACCCTATGGGAAATGCACACAAAGATCTTCTAGAGAACTGCTGAATGGATTTAAATCAAACATGACATGAATGATGCTTGTCGGGTGCTAACCAAGTGTCACCAGTTGTGAACTTAATTTAACAAAAGATCTTCTAGAGAACGACTTAATAGATTTAATCCAAACTTTGCATATGAGAAGCTGACCAAGTGTTGTTACTTCAGTTCTGATCCATCATCCAACATGGCTGCCAGCAATGAATTGGACCCTAAGGGGAAATGCATACAAAGATATCATGGAAAACCATTGAATGGATTCAATTTAAACAATGCATAAATGAAACTTGTGAGATTTTGACCAAGCTTGTTACTTTGGTGCTGATCCGTCTTCCGACATGGCCACCAGTAGCAAAACTTAGTTTAACATTGGGCCCAGTGGGAAATGCCTAAAAAGATCTTCTCCTCTGAGACTGCTTGAACAATTTCAGTAGAATTTTGATATGATAGTCCTTATGTGAACTCCTTCAAAGTTTTATGTTTAATAGCTGCCAGAAGGGAACGTAGATTAACATTGGCTCCTTAAGTTTGGAAACTGCATTCAAAAATCTTCTCTGAAACTGCTTGAACAATTTAATTAAATTTTATAAAAAGTTTCTGATTTTTATGTACATACACCACCAAAGATGGACCATCAATTGGGAATTATAGTGCTGCAGGACCCAGGTGCGCGATACAGGCTCTTGAGAGCCTCTTGTTATATGAAGTTATTTAAATATGTATAATTATTGTGGAACCAAAGCATATTATACTAATACATGTATCCAGTAAATATCAGAAAATGGGAGGGCAAAGTATTTCTCTTTACTTCGACTAAATGAAGATTCAGTCTGGATGTTCATTTTCGTTTAAGTAACGTATTAATATTTTTTTCGTTCTCTATTTATATTTTTTTTGACAGGTCATGTGATCACTTGAGCTGTACACTCGAGATTTTATTATACATATATTGCAAGTTACATTAGAACATAAAATTGTATCAAAATGCCAGTTGAGCCGGGAAACGGTCTCATTGCCATCCGTCATTTTTGTAGATCGCAAACACTGGTTGTATCAAATGAAAACGGCTTATTTCTTACCTGTTAAATCATATTCTACGCCATACAGTTGTCCACCATTTAACATACTACTTCTTTTGTTCCAGTCAGTTGGAAATGTCGCTTTTTGGGGATCGTCAGGTAGACAGAGGTAATTTGTCCCACTACCTTGTAACTTATGTTGTTTACCAGCCATATAACCTGTCAAATATAGATATAAAATACATTGACTCTTTAATGACTTTGCTGTTCATCGATTGGTATTTAGTTATAGTTACTTTGAATGATTTTCCGTACCATTTTTCATAATAAAATATTTAAATGCAAAGCAATGGTTAATGTTAATGTGCCGATAGTTACCTTTATAAACCAATGAAGCTTTTGGTCCATCACAAGATGTACGTCCCCATCTAGTAAATGTAGTACCACTGAACGTTTTAAGTTCTGTAATAATAAAAAATAATATTGTTTCTTTTATACTTCAAAGTTTATGTTAATTTCTCGTTTATATCATTGGAAATTTGTTTTTTACAAGATGTTCTTACCTTTCGAAATTTTGCTATAAACCGCATTGAAAGACTTTGGTTTCAGTTGTTTGTCATCACTGGATCGACACCTCTGCTGATTGACTTTTAGTCCACAAAAATATTAACCGGCCAAGTTATCAAACACTATGTTGCTGACCCGAAAAACATATTCAATTTGAAAACCTGTTCTATCTATATTTTAGACAAGTTTGTTTAAACTTTAATAGTGCAAACCTCTGCCTTTATAGTTGATTTAAGCTTTTTGTTGAGATCAGACTGGATATTGTTCTATATCTATTTTAATTATATTTCGGTTTTTGATCTTTCAAATCACGGTTTTGCATTTAAGATTCATGAGCTCTTGAACATTAACTGAGATATTTGGTTTCTTACATCTAGTGACTTGAACTTCACTGTTTTCTACAGTAGGCATTCTAAACAACACAAAAATAGGGGTTAACCATTTATTACAAGTAATTTATTACTCTGACATAAAATCCTAATCTTGGTTGGACAATGTACTAAGTGTCTATTTTCCATTAATTGGAGAACGACGATTCCTTATAGTCAAGTCAATTAAACAATCATGGAGAGAAAAAAATACGCAAAGGAACTTGTTCTTTATAATAACCGAAATAAAAATTTTAAATATCCCGCCCCTTTCTAAAAAAAATAGGTACATATTGGTGTTTACATATAGTTGGCTGTATAATATCTATTATTAATTTTGATAAGTGTATCGTTTGAACGATGTTTTACAGTACAGTGTTGTCATTAATTTAGGTTCTCCAAATTTGTCATTAATTTAGGTAGATCTGTTTCATTCCTCTAAATTACTTTTATTTGTACTCTTGAATTTAGAACAACCACAGGATGTTGACTTTATTACTTGGGTGTTTATGGTAATATCAATGCGTAAGTAATTGTTTTCATTATATAAATGTCATGTCATACAAGGGGGTAAATCATGATTAGATAAAACAGCGCACAGAGTGACATTAAATGTGTAGAAATTGGGATGATGAACTGGAATGTATGGACCATCAATTTAACATTAACAATAACAAATATTTACTTCTACACTTCAAATGCAACAATGTGTTATACATTTACAAGAACAATATAATGAACTGCAGAAGGATTATTTATGAAAACATAAAACATTATGGAGATGTGTTTACACTCATGCACACATATATATATGTGACTTTGAAACATATGGATATTGCGGACATGTGTTACAGTATCGTTTTACTTTACATATAACTCAAGTTGTCATTTGTGTTTATTTGTCATTAACTTTCGCAATTTGTTCTGAAATGTTTTTTGACAGTAAGTTTGAAACTATGTTATTATGTTTTGTAGGTTGAAACCAAATAAATAGAGTAGATGTTACAACCTGGTATTTAATACGCCCTAGTAATACATTTCAACGCAGCGATGGCAGAATCTTTACCAGACAAGAAGGTTTTGAAGAAAAGACGGAGCACGGCCAAGGGCAAATTTCATCGTATTTACAACAGAATTCACAAAAGTTTGCAGGACAAAGAGACAAAGACATCTTTAGACAAAATTATCGCAGATCTTGAAATATCATACCAGGAAGTAGAAAATGGACATGAAACGTATTTGGAATATTTAGACTCTGATAATGAGGATGACAAAATTATAATAAGTACGATTAATGATGATATGGATACCTTATACAAAGAACTGTGTGAAGTTAGGGATATATGGAGCAGACTATTAGAATCAGAACAGAAGACGGATAAGAAACCAGAAACAAATTTAGCAAAGGAAAAGTTACGAGTAAGGAAACTAGAAGCACCAACTTTCAGTGGCAACATAAGAGAGTATCCAAGCTTCAAACAAGATTACAATTCTCTCATGAGTAAGGATCCATTTTCGCTAAAGCAATGTTTAACTGGAGATGCGTTACTGGCTGTAAAGGGTGTTGATAATGATTTCGTTGAGATGATGCGCAGGTTAGATATCAAGTATGGGAAACCCGAAAGACTGGCAGATGCAGTTTTAAGTGAAATTAGGACTTTGAAACCTATCCGTGATGGCGATTATATGGCTTTCATATCCACAGTTGAGATAGTAGAGAGATGCTGGCTTGATTTAAAACGTATGGGCATGGAATGTGAAATGAACACTGCAACAATGATAAGTCAAGTTGAAAAGCTATTGCCTCCATTACAGAAGAGAGAGTGGGCTTTACGAAGCCAAAAGTCTGGAACAAGTAAATTTGCAGCATTTCTGGACTTTTTATTGGAAGAAAAGACTGCAATGGAGTATATTCAGTCTGATTTGAGAGATACTGGTGTTAATCGAATAACAAAGTCAAAGATATACAGTACTCAACTTGATGAGGAATCGCCTGTAGAATCCTTACAAGTTCAAGTGAAACATAACCAGGATATGCTTAAACAAGTAGTAAATGGACTAGCACAAGTAACCGAAGCTTTATCACAGGGAAATAAGGTGCGAATGAACACCGATCTTGGACCAAGAATGACAAATTCAATAAAGAACAATAGAAGGACATGTTGGTATCATGAGACAGACAATCACGATATTAGCCAATGTACTGGATTTAGTAAATTGGATGGTCAGACAAAACTTGATTTGATCAAAAGGAACGGCGCATGCTTTAGCTGCTTGAAAACTGGACACATGTCTAGATTTTGCTCCAATAGGAAACCGTGTGAAATATTTGATGATTTTAACACCAAATGCGGAAAGATGCACCACCAATCATTACATGGAGTTGCGGCTTCTGGTGTTTCGTTTCATAACATGGTCAATATCGTAAATGGAGATGAAGCCAGGGAAGACGTATTATTAATGATAAGTACAGTACAGGGCAAAACACATCCACTAACGACACTTTGGGATCCAGGTGCAAACATATCTTTAATCACACATGAATCGGCACAAAGGCTGAATTTAAGGGGTAGAGATGTAACATTATCGGTGACTAAGGTTGGTAATACCACTGAATATATTCACAGTAAGGAATATTTAGTCACGCTAACCGATTTAAAGGGAGTTGAGTGGCAGATCAGAGCATATGGAATGAATCAAATATCAGCAGATGTCCCGCAAGTTGATGTTCGTGGGATAATAAAGCTCTTTAAAAACATTAAGGGGAAAGATCTACGAAGACCAAAGGGAAAGGTTGATCTATTAATTGGCAGTGATTGTTGCCCGTTATTGCCTGTTAAGGTTGAACAAGTTGGGAATTTGCAATTGCTTCGTAATCAATTTGGATATTGCATCCGAGGCAGTCATTCGTTACTGAAAGTCAGCATAGCAAATCAATGTCATGTATGTGTACTACATGCATCTGGAACAAACTTAGAGACTTGTAAGGTGCACTTTGTACAATACAATGCTTTGAAGGAGAGTCTGGATAAATTCTTTGACATTGAAACCTTAGGCGTGCAATGCGAACCAAGATGTGGTGGTTGCAAATGTGGAAAATGCTCAGTCGGAAATGGTCAATATACAATAGCAGAGGAACATGAATTAAAGATGATAGAAAATGGACTTTGTCATGACAATCATGAGAAGCGTTGGACAGTATCTTATCCCTGGAAACGTGATCCATCAGAACTGCCTAACAATGTAAAGGCTGCTACATTGAGACTTGAAGCTACAGAAAAACGATTACTTAGAATGGGTGATAATTATGCATCTGCATATCATGATCAAATAATGGATATGGTGACCAGAAACGTTGCTAGAAAACTGTTGGCAGAAGAGTTAACAAACTATAAGGGACCAATACATTATTTGCCACATCATGAAGTGTTGAAGCCAGATTCAAAAACTACACCCATCCGGATTGTTTTTAACTCCTCTGCATCATATATGGGTCAAATTATCAATGACTATTGGGCCAAAGGTCCAAATGTTATCAAAGACATGTTTGGAGTGATCACTCGATTTAGGCAAAACAGCGTTGGAATCGTTGGAGATATTTCGAAGATGTATAATGCAATCAAGCTATCTTACTCAGACCAGCATACACATAGATTCGTATGGAGAGACCTTGATACTAGTAGGAATCCGGATCATTATGCACTGACATCAGTAGCATTTGGGGATAGACCAAGTGGGGCAATTGCTACCGTTGCTCTACAAAAAACAGCAGATATGAACAAGGAACGTTTTCCAGATGCTGTTGATATCATTAGAAGGAATAGTTATGTAGATGATATACTGGGATCAGTAGACAATTACGAGAATGCGAAACAGATAATACAAGATATTGAACAAGTATTACTTAGTGGTGGATTTACGATGAAACACTGGATCGTTTCTGGTGTTCAATATGAACAGTTAGATGGAATAAAGTTATCTGGAGAAGTCAAGGAAAAAGTGTTGGGAATGGTTTGGAAACCAAAAGAAGATGTATTCATGTTTCAAGTTAAGCTAAATTTTTCTAAAAAACACAGAGGCATTCATCAGGAAAGCAATTTGGAGTTGCATGATTTACATGATAGAATACCAGTCGACTTAACAAGAAGGATGGTTCTTAGTCAAATAGCTGGAATATATGACCCTCTAGGTTCAATAACTCCGTTTACATTGAAAGCAAAGGTGCTCATGAGGTCTATGTGTAACAACCAAGATGGGGCAAGGGGATGGGATGATCCCATGTCAACAGAAATGAGAAAGAAATGGCTAGACTTTTTTGTAGGAATGTTTGAACTTGAATCATTGAAATTTGAAAGATGTATTAAACCAGAAGGGGCCTTAGGGGACCCCGTATTAGTAATATTTTCCGATGGAAGCAGTATAGGTTATGGGGCATGTGCATACATTCGTTGGCAAGTAGGTACAGAACATTATCAGGCAAATTTGATAACGGCAAAGAATCGGATAGCTCCATCTTAACAGCTATCAATTCCAAGGATAGAGTTATGTGGTGCCGTTCTTGCTTCCAGAATCAGGGAAAAACTGAATAATGAAATGGACTTTCAATTTTCTAGAATTTTCCATATTGTCGACTCAACGATTATAAGAGCTCAGATACAAAGAGAAAGCTATGGCTTTGGAACATTTGTTGCTACACGAATAGCCGAAATACAAAGTAAGACGGAACCGTCTGAGTGGTATTGGATTCAAGGAGAGAAGAATCCGGCAGATTTGACAACAAGAGTCACAGAGGCTAGTGAGTTGGTCCAAGAATCAAAATGGCAAAGGGGACAAGAATTCCTAGAATTACCCATTGAACAATGGCCAATCAAACAGGAAACAGTTGACACCGAACAATTGCCTGATATTATAGGAGTATCTATGACATTGGAAAGTATTGAGCACAAGCAAGTAAATGATGTCTTTAATTTATCAGACATAGACTTGAAAAGATTCTCCGATATAAATAAACTGTTACTAGTAACAAGCATTGTTATAAAAATTGCCAAGATGAAAACTTTCAAGGGAACAGCAAACGAAATTAATGCAGATGCAATTAGGCAAGCAGAAGTTGCTTGGGTCAAAAACGTTCAACAGGATTTACCAAAGGATTCTCTAAATAGGTTTCAAAGATTGGGATCATCTCTGAACAAAAATGGTATTATTACAGTTGGTAGTAGAATGCAGGAATGGGTGGAGCAGAATTGGAATTCAAAGGGAATTATGTTGCTACCATCAAAGAGTCAGTTTACTAGATTAATAGTGACATCAATACATAATCATGATCACGCTGGAGTCGAGGCAACATTGGCAAAATTGAGGAGTAAGTACTGGATCCCTGGCGTGAGACGAGTGATAAAATCAGTGAAGAGACAATGCATCATATGTAGAAAAAGAGACAAGTTAATAGTTGGGCAGGAAATGGGATTGTTGCCCCTTGAACGTTTGAAACCATCACCTGCATTTTATTATTGTGCAGTGGGCTTGTTTGGACCTTTCGTGATAAGAGACACTGTAAAAAGAAGAACTCATGGAAAAGCGTATGGAGTGCTTTTTAACTGTGTCACAAGTAGATCTGTATATATAGATTTGGCTGAAGGATATGATATGTCGAGCTTCCTTATGACGCTTCGAAGATTCGTCACGATAAGAGGATATCCTAGAAAAATGTTGTCAGACTCTGGTACTCAATTAGTAGCAGCGTCGAAAGAGTTGAAAGATGTAGTACATAGCTGGGATTGGGAACCGATTAAGTCCTTTGGGCGAAATAAAGGCATGGATTGGTTGTTTACGAAATCAGCAGACGCACCTTGGGAGAATGGTGTTAGTGAGGCACTTATAAAATCCGTGAAGAAGAGTTTGGAGATAGCGATAGGAACATCTGTAATGACATTTTCTGAACTTCAAACTGTATTGTTTGAAGTGTCAAATTTAATGAATGAACGACCAATTGGAGTGAAAAATTGTGACCCAAATGAGGGATCATATTTGTGTCCAAATGACTTATTATTGGGCAGGGCAAGTACATGTGTCCCAGTAGGACATTTCAATGACAATAGTTCTTTAAGGATCAGATATAAATTTGTAGAACAAGTTGTACACAACTTTTGGAGGAGATGGATTCGTGATTATTTTCCTACATTGATTGTTAAACAAAAGTGGCACAACAAACAACGTAATGTAAAGGTAGGAGATATAGTCATAGTACAGGATGCAAATATGGTGCGTGGACATTGGAAAATAGCACAGGTAATAGAAGCGAATCCTGGGAGAGATGGACTAGTACGAGATGTTACTATTCGATACAAAAACGTTGGACCTGGGGCATCTTATAGCGGATCTATTGATCAAAATGTTCGACGTTCTGTTCATCGCCTTGTTGTAATTTTACCAATAGAAGAACAGATTGCAAGCAAATAATACATGTGATTTCGTGGGGGGAGTGTATCGTTTGAACGATGTTTTACAGTACAGCGTTGTCATTAATTTAGGTCCTCCAAATTTGTCATTAATTTAGGTAGATCTGTTTCATTCCTCTAAATTACTTTTATTTGTACTCTTGAATTTAGAACAACCACAGGATGTTGACTTTATTACTTGGGTGTTTATGGTGATATCAATGCGTAAGTAATTGTTTTCATTATATAAATGTCATGTCATACAAGGGGGTAAATCATGATTAGATAAAACAGCGCACAGAGTGACATGTAAATGTGTAGAAATTGGGATGATGAACTGGAATGTATGGACCATCAATTTAACATTAACAATAACAAATATTTACTTCTACACTTCAAATGCAACAATGTGTTTTACATTTACAAGAACAATATAATGAACTGCAGAAGGATTATTTATAAAACATAAAACATTATGGAGATATGTTTACACTCATGCACACATATATATATGTGACTTTGAAACATATGGATATTGCGGACATGTGTTACAGTATCGTTTTACTTTACATATAACTCAAGTTGTCATTTGTGTTTATTTGTCATTAACTTTCGCAATTTGTTCTGAAATGTTTTTTGACAGTAAGTTTGAAACTATGTTATTATGTTTTGTAGGTTGAAACCAAATAAATAGAGTAGATGTTACAACCTGGTATTTAATACGCCCTAGTAATACAATAAGGTTTCATTTCGATGTTATTTTTTTTTTCTTCGATTCCTCTTTTTGCTAAAATAAAAACGCCAGATTCACAATTGTAAAGTCGAAAAGTAAAAATTTTTGGTGTTACCTTAAATTTCAACTATGCTAAGCTCTTACCTGGTTTCAGTTTATTTACTTCCTGATTGTACTTGGTCTCAGCCGCGGGTACATATAAACCACGAAACGAAATCGAAACGAAACGAAACGAAACGAAATGAATCGAAACGAAACGAAATAAAACGAAACGAAACGAAATAAATCGAAACGAAACGAAATCGAAACAAAATCAAAATGAAACGAAACGAATCGAAATGTATTTTTGATTATTCTTGAATATAAAAGTTATTGCTTCAAATCTTATATATCAATGACATCAATGATGAAAAAGACATATAAATCCGTCTACTTGAGTATGCATATTACATTTCACATTGGACATCGCACAGAAGATCGGAAGAACAACACGATATACAATCCTTTACCACATGCAGATTATTTTATTTCATAAGTTGATACTTTCAGTGCAGTGTATGATTTGATATCTGCTAAAATAAGGTAATTACATGATTACAGTACTCGCAAATTAAGTACTATGTTCAGGATGTAAGAATCCATACATGTATAATATTGCCGTTCATAAATACTAAGAATGAAAGATTGTGTCAGTAAAATCATTTGCCTTGTCAAAATTTTATTCATCAGCGTATGGCATAGTTTAAAAATATATATGTTGTGCAATGGCCACGAA